>JZKD02S1673297.1:742357-814240 GCA_000966675.3 Picea glauca
ATCAGTGAAAGCCTATCTTATAATCTGCATTGGTTTTAGGTAGCAGAACTGGAATCTGCAATTTCAGTTATGATATGATGAATAGTTGAATTAAGTTGATGATAAAATGGTGGAGGACTTTGAATAAAAATTCAGCCCACTTGGTTGATGCTCAATTCTCATTTTCAAATAAAAATTTAATAGTTAAAAATTTACATAAAATTTAAAATGAAAATTGTTTTCCAACAACAAAATTTTAATTAGATAGGCAGAGAAGATCTCAAATTCAAGGCCTAACACTAACTCTGCTCGGATGAAGAGGAATGCCAGTAATGAACGCTCCAAAGAGTAATCAATTGAATCACCATTACTCAACAAATAAAGAAGATAAGAATCCAGAGTGGTTTGAACTCATGACCAATAAATTCTTAACACATTCTCAATATTATAAATTGAATTTATTTAATTTCTACACACCTTTTGAACTTTAAACCCCAAGTTTGTTGCTGATCAAGCTAATCACCAGACCACCCTCGTGCTTATGAGGAAATATTTGAACCCTCAACTGTTCCCACACCAATTCAAAATTGTTGTAACGGATTATGCAAATGTCAATTATGGTTTTATTGTTTTAACTCCTGTATGTTTCTACGTGCTAAATTATAGATGTCCTATCAATACGTTCTTCAAGACAAAAAGGAAAAACGTTCTCTGGAACGTCAAATTCCAGACTAGCATGGGTGCTTCCTGAGTACCCACTATATTCTAGGCCCACCAACCCTAACTATTCAATGCTGAACAAGGTAAACTAGAAATCCAGCATCATTCAATACTTAACTGAACCAGATATACACCAGGAAAAGAACCCCGCCCAGAACGGTGGATAAAATTTGACACAGTCCCGGATAAGAACCGTAAATAACTTATTACCGGTCCAAATTCTCTTATATTTTATTTACACAGTCATAGATTACATTTACGCCCTCCAGACCAATATAACCATTATGAAGACCAGGAAATAAATTAACCCAGCCCGGAAATGAAAATAAAACATTAACCCAGTCCGGAAGGTAAACAAATACTAATTTACACAGTCATAGAATGAATTTTTACGCCATCCATAGTGATAATATAAATGTTACGCAGACCAGAACAAGGAAAATAAAATAAAACATTAATACAGTCAGGAAGGTAAACAAATATTATTTTACTCAGTCATAGAATGAATTTTTACGCCCTCCCAAGTGATAATATAAACATTACACAGACAAGAACAAGTAAATAAAATAAAACATTACACAGTCCAGAATGTAAACGAGAACTATTTACACTGTCCTTCATTCTATCTAAGGGCGTACCTTTGCCTGTTCGCCTCCTCCGAAGGTTTGTCCGCACGCTCCGTGCCATCCTTCTCCGTGCCGACCATAGAGGACTCACCGATACCTCCAGCTAAACGCTAGGGGTACTCTCCTTCCCCCTCAGCCCCCCGAGCCGCAAAGGGGCCACACACAATCCAGACAGTACCTAGCTTCCCAGCTCACCTCCAAGGCTGAGCTACCACTCAAGTCAGCTAGGAAATCCCCAACTCCCACAAGCAATTAGTCTTGTTTGTCATTTTGGCAGGATAACCATACTCCATAGCAGATCCCCTTCCTTTCCCCCATCTTCTTTCTTTTATCCTCTTATTTTTGACCTAATCCCATTAGGTTTTCCCCAAAAACCCTAAATCCCTGTTCTTTTTAGTTTTTCCCCCCTTTTATTTATTTATTTATTTCTTTTTATTTCTTTTTTTTTTTAAACTCAAAAGGGTAAATGCGCCTAAGCATCTTTTCATATTTTTTTTTTTATTCATAATCTATATATATTTTCTTTTAAACTCCCTTTAGTTAACTAATTAATTTCCTCTTTTCAAATTTGCAACCCCCTAATTGAATTGATTTATTAAATCTCTTTATTTCACCTTACACCCTTTATGAAGACTCACATTAGCTTAAGTGGGGTTTTTTTTTTGTTCAATTTTATTATTAGCACTTGTATTGTTAATGCTTAGCTAGTAGGAAATGAAATTCTAATGTTATTTGAATTGCAGAGCTGTTGTGAGCTAGAATATAATGGCGTTGTTATTAGGAGATGGTTAAGTTTTGATTATTATATTAGGGCGAAGAAGTAGTACCTTACTAAAAAGACAAATTATCAATCTTATTACCAGGAATGAGGAAAGCCTTTATGTACGCAATTAAGTAAGGAAATACTTTATGAATTCAATTAACGAAGGAATTGTTTTATGTATTTAATTAAGAAAGGAAACTCCTCAGATTAGGTGCAGGTTGCAAATCATCATAGGTTTAATGAATATTTAATGTATACTCTTGAATTATGTTTTTTTTTTACATAGGGCTCAAATTCTGAACTGGCTACGCCAGGTTAGGGGAATTGTTTTAAGGATTTATTCAGGTGTTGAGGTCTTAGGGCTATTTAGGCTGACTCCTTTCTCCACATTATTGCGATGTGCCCTTCAGGATGCACCACGTGCTCCAAGGGTGCCACTCACCAACTGAGTTTCTTTTGTGCAACATGCCCTTCAGGATGCACCACGTGCTCCAAGGGTGCTACTCGCCAACTAAGTTTCTTTTGTGCGACGTGCCCTTCAGGATGCACCACCTGCTCGAAGGGTGCCACTCGCCAACTAAGTTTCTTTTGTGCGACATGCCCTTCAGGATGCACCACGTGCTCCAAGGGTGCCACTTGCCAACTGGACTGATTGGTAGACATCTATAACCCCTGGAGTCAATACTCCGCCAGGTGAACTTGTAGGAGACTAAGGGTTCTAAGGAATAAGGCCCCCACCTTATTGTGTGCCCCTTAGAATCATCGTGAGCGACTTTCGTAGTCTTCCCTCATGGCATCGTGGATCCTCTCGAACTAGGTAATCGTTAACCTACAGTTCGAGCCACGGTGGGAGTGCTAGTAGGCGGTGGTAGGGCTGTTGTCCACCCCTCTCCCTCAACCTCTCTGCAAATTGTGTGTGGCCCCTTTACTCCATATGTGAGTTTGGTCGACAAGATATCGTCAGCCTGCATCATCAACAATCATGTCAGAAATGTCAACATCAAATCATCAAATCAAATGAAATGTCATAGTAATCATTTTAACCCAAAAGCACACTCCCTGACTAAGTACGGAGTCCAAGGGGATTCTACCGATGCCTCTGCATCCTCAAGGTCAAAACCCTGCACACTCAATAAAACTGAGTCAATAGAATTAGTCGACATCAAATAGTAACACATCATGTCATCTGTCAATCGCATCATAATCAAGTATAAATGGTCTAGCATCATAAAAGTCCATATCACTTGCAAGAAAGTGTCCTAAAAAATAAGTTATCTCAGTGCCCAGAGCGGGATGTTACAACTACCTTTAATGTTGTACTTGGTTGTAGAAATTTATTGTTCTTGGTCTCATTGTGTCGAGGAGGGGATGTAGACACCTCCATGTTCCTCAGAATGGTCACTAGCCCTGAGATCTTAAATGGTTAAAATCGATGGGAACCTGGGCTTGAGCATTGCTTATGTGTCTTGGAGGTCCTAACCATTGCAGGGTAGGACGGGTGAGTATTCAGTCTTATTTATTTTGTCGGTTGATTGTCGTACCTTGCTTGCAGATACTTGATGTGCGTGTTAGATTGTTATGTTGTTGTTGCAATTTCATGCACCACATTCAGCATTGTGTGGCGACGCACAGTCGAATGTATTTGTTACCCTTGTACACATGCACACACAAAAGAAAAAAAAAAGAAAAAGAAAAAATTGCACTTGCTATGTAAGGTTGTTGTCGTGAGGAACGAGAGGTACGTTGCAACTTTCAATGCTTGCACTTGTCACTCACCTTATTGAGAAAAAAAACAATGAAATTCATCTCACACATGAAAATAAAAAATTTCGAACAAAAATATTTGAATGTTGGAATATTACTTGTTGGTAACGAAATTGATGAACTTGAACACACATTCTTGAGTGATGCCCTTGGAATCCAACCAAATTTCTACCAAATATTGTTGGAACAATACCTATATCCCATAACTATATGTGCTTACAAGGCTCACTACCAACATTTATCAACAACAAAACAATTTAGACACAAACCTTGTGAACTATACATTGCACAAAATAAACATATAAAAACTTTAGAAAGTCAAAATTGAATTTTCAATATAATTTATGTAACATCCCCAAAAATAAATTGTTATTGAAGCCTAAAAAATACTTAGGAATTTGATTTTGTTTTTGGTAAATTCGAAATTGGAAAATTAATGCCATTTATGGCAATTCCAAATTTCAAATTTAGTTAATTGCAATTTGTTTTTGTGACTGTTAGGCAAAGATTTGATTTTCCCAACCAACTCTTTGACTATGACACTTCTAAGAAAACAAATATTTTTATATTTATTGCTGATAGACAAATGGAACAAATAGGTTGAAATCAACTGACCATGACTCCATGAGTGCAGAACATGTTGGAATTATCTCAGGGCTGAATGTTACTAGTGGAAAATCAGGAATTTGGCCATTGGCAGCCCCTGAATATCAAGGATTTGTAAAGTTGCGAAAATTCCCAAGAGTGAAAAGACCTAGGCACAAGATGTTTTTGCATATATAGCATATGGGAGGAGGCAGGACGCTGCCTAGTATGCTGGGAAAAGGAAGAATATTACTTGGTGTTATGAACACTACTTTCTAAGTGTGAGGCAAGGAAGAACTCTTTCTGAAACTGAAGAAGGAATATAGCTAAGGAGGAGTTCTGGAGTTCACCCTCATGGATTTATGGTTTGGCTAGGGGGTGAACAGAGAAAGTAGATTGGATTTTTTGTTCTATGGTTGGGATGAACTTAGTTGTTACCTTTGTTGTTCGATCACTTGTTTAGATATGTTCATCTAGTCTTCTCTGGTTGAAATTTTGTTGAATGAATAGTTGGTGGTATACACTATTTCTTATTCCTGGATGGATGTCCTATTGTTTTATGGCTGATAGAATGCATCTACTTATGTTCATAGAATGATATGAATTGTCTTTGTTAGATAATGGATAAGTGGGATAAAATGAATTATAGGATGAATCCTTGAAGGTTTGATTTTGTTAATGAAGGAAGTAATAAAATTATTGTTATATGTTGTAGGAACATATTCATTTTGTTAATGAATGAAGTAATAAGCTACTATGTGTTAGCTATTATAGGAACAAATTTATTTTGTTAATGAATGAAGAAATAGAGCTACTATATGTTGGTTATGGCAGGCACATGGGGTATTTCTGTAAGTAAAATAGAATCATTTAAGGGTTATTTTAACCTCTAACAGACATGGGAACACATACATATAGATGTTCAGATTTTAGTAATATAAAACTGTGAAAGTACTAAACTTAAATTCTGGAAAACATATAAATATATATGGGTATACACAATTTCCATGGATTGGAATATGCGCAGCGATATAAATAACTAAGGCAAGTTTGATTTTTATAAATATCAAAGTAGACCCAGAAGGGATATAAAATAGAATTCCATATATGAATACATGTTGCTACCAAAACAAATTCCTGAGTTATAAAATATGTAATACACAAAAACTAATGATTCACTATTACATAACTTGAAATTCAAGTTTTTCATCTAAACTGGCTATACATTTCGAGCAAATAGTTATAGTCTTGTTTCATTACAATAACGCAGAGGCAAAGGTTTGGTAACATAAACACATAAAACATGTTTCATATTGCAAAGTCATGAGTCTTCAAATATACATAAACCTCTGATTGTAACTCTCGAATAGAGAATTCTTATTCCAGTATGTGGTTTCCCTTATGTCTATATTCAATTACTGAACTTACAAATGACCAGCTACATATAGAAGTCTGGTGTAAAATTTCCACAATAAAAGAATTCTAGGGAAGAACCATATTCCTTACAGTAGAACTTGGAGTTAAAATCGGTTTTTAAAACGCTACAGGTTGGAACCCGAGTACCTTTCACGCAAAGCGTTGTCCTAGAAATCAGGAGAATTCAGATGTTAATAGTCCTGTAAGGAGACCAAAAATCTTAATTAGTATTAAGATCAGAAGTAAACAAAATTCAAGTGTCGAACATAGAATAATTACTAGGATAAATTCTATACCAAAGAAATATTACAAAGGTAAGTTATAACTTCAGTTATCTTGCGATTTGGGGCATGTTTTCCATCTGCGTTGTTGAAGGAATAATCCACCGATCGAAGGGGGAGAAGTGGACCAAGGTTGGCATGATGGGTACCCTTGAAACAAACAGGGGTCCCATCATTAGATCACAATAATCAAATCTTTAACTATGAATGACAGAAGGAAATAAAAAGAAACATTTTATACTAGAGTTTTCAAGAATGCATAGAATAAATCATGCCCCATAAACAAAATCATAAGAATTTGGGTCACGGATGATGCCACAAGATTGTGCCCTCACAACTATAAGAAAATGAAAATTACAGGTCAATGACCAAGAATAAAACAAGATCATAACGGATTAACTACCAGATTCTGAACAGAGAATAAACGTAAATCTTTTAAGAAATATTAAGTTCTAGAATAATACTACTTAGTGTGATTTTAGACCTTCTATCTATGCATGTACATGCACGTTTAGGATAAATAGAGTAATTTTTTATTGAAGTCAAACCTTGTACAACAATAAATAAATCCTCACCATGACTACAGGGATCTGGATTGCGACTTCACGACTTTAAATCCGAGAATGTTAGGTCTCCATAGTAAGTCAAGAAGTTGATGACTTGAAGAATTAATACTAAACTAAACAGAGTAAACAAGGGGAAAATACAAACTATATCTATAGTGAACAAAGAAGGGGACAACCCATTTAATGGAGTAACTAAACAACGAGGATCGAGACCTTGACCTGGCGGAGAAACATTGCAAAAGAAGAATGGGTCTTACCAGATAACTTTAAAAATATACTTTTTGTACAAGACTACTCGACATTGCACTCTTTTATGGGTCTTTATAATAAGGCTTAATCATTGGTTTTACAACAATAGGTATGTCGTGAGAAACTCCCAAAATAAATACCAGGTTACACAACAAAGAAATGATTGAGGGTATTTGTTGTTGGTGTTGGCATGTTTTACAGGCAGCGTATGCTTGTCATTGATGGAAAGTACAACAACGATGACGGCTTGAGTACAGGTATAATGTGTCAGGCGAGCACCAGAAGTTTTTTTGGGGGAAGACGCAACAGAGCAAGGTCGTGAAGACCAGAAGAAATAGTGCAAAGGTGCATGCATGGTACAGAGTATGTGTGTTTGTCATTGATGGCAAAGATCATGACCAGTAGCACAATGATGATCACATGGCAAGATCAAAAGCTAAATTCCATTTCAGGTATCAGAAACAAAGAGTCCATTTTGGAGTTCTAGATACTGGGAGTTCGAGGAGTCAAGAGTCGAGACTCTTCATCACAGGAGTCTCGAAGCGCCAAAATGTGAAACACTAAAAATCCCAAAACAGGCACATCAAATGGAGTTTTCGATACCGAGAGTTGGAGGAGTCAAGATTTGAGACTCTTCATCAGAGGAGTCTTGAAGTGCCAAAATGTGAAATGCCGAAAATCCTGAAATAGGCACATCAATCGGAGTTTCGGATACTGAGATTTGGAGGAGTCAAGAGTCGAGACTCTTCATCAGAGGAGTCTTGAAGTGCCAAAATGAGAAACGCCGAAAATCCTGAAAGAGGCACATCAACTGGAGTTTTGGATATCGGGAGTTGGAGGAGTCAAGAGTCGAGACTCTTCATCACAGGAGTAGAGAAATGTCAAATTACGATATGGCGAAATAAGCACGAGACCCATCATTTATGATCCAATGGTGCATGTTATTCGAGAATATGATCGAATGGCTATCATTTCTCTTCTTAGTTAATCGATCAGTGGTGATTCAGTTGTTGATGTAGTTTTTGGAGGTTCATAGTGTAACTGCTAGAAACGACTGATTGTTTCTACTAGAGGACTGGAAGAGACTTCAGGGCGATCACCAGAGAAGATGAAGAGTCTCAAGGCATCTACCAGAGGAATGAATATTGTTCAGGAGGCGATTGACAGATGGAAGAGCATTGACGCCTGTAACTGCAAAAGAAAGGATGAGCTCAACTGTGACTGAGAAGACGAAGAGTCTCGATTGGTAGACAAGATAAGGAATCTCAGCATAACACCCAATGATGATGGACACATGGGTTTAATAGCTAGACAAGCTGAAGAGTTGCAATGATGATGAGGCAGAGCACTCGACATGACGAGCATGTAGAAGAATTGTGCATATGGAATGCACAAAGACTATAAGAATGCATAACAAAGAAGAGATGAGGGCTGCTGTAGGGAGGAATTACACACGGGGAAATGGCATGTTGTGGGCAGGAGATGAAATACACAGAAGAGGCATAATTCAGAGAATCAAAATAAGATGTAGAGCATAAAGTGCAGCAGAAGCAAAGAACACAGATGCATAGCTGAGATAGTAAAAGAAGGTTGAGGTGCACTTGTAGAGAAGAGCAGAAGATCAGAAAGTGCAAGAAGATGCCGGCAGAGAGACATTGATACAAGATAGCAGAGCATCATAGCAGAACAGTGATGAGACTTGTAATCCATCGATGAACATTATATCACTGTAATAAGTTTCAGAAGCAAAGATTTATATTTCAGGGTGGAAGGGAGGTGCTAGGGAGGACTGTTGTCCTCAGAGGTTCAAGTGGGTGCTTGAACACAGGGAGTTGTAGCTTCCATCTGATTGTAGCCAGAGAAACAAGGGTGGTAGGGTGGTGCAAGGGAGAACTATTGTTCTCTGTTATACAGGTTGGTGCCTGTGTGACTGGAAGTTGGTGTTGGAACACGTAGGGAGTTGGTGCTTCCTTCTAGTGGGTGCTAGAGAAACTAGAGAGTTGGTGCTTCCTTCTAGTAGGTGCTAGAGAGAACAAAGAGTTGGTGCTCTCAACAAGTTACAGCATGCAAAACAGAGGTTGTAGCCTCATTATGAGTTGGTTCTCATAAGTATGATAATTGACAGAATTTAACGATTAATTATCATATAAAGAAGAAGAGGTTTCTACCCTTCATGGGTTTCCTTAGGAAATATCTGTCTCTATATATTTCATATGTTTGAATGATGTTGAATGTTCTATTGCTTACTTCCCTGCATTATTGTGATTGTCATTCAGTGCTCTGCAAAGAGTTTAAAATAAGCATAATTGTTTAAGCTCGGTAATAATTGATTCACCCCCTCCGCTCTCAGTTGTCCAACAATTGGTATCAGAGTCGACCCATTATATCTAAGGGTAGATCCAAGAGCTTAAACATGTCAAGCCATGAAGGAAATTCATCCAATAAGGCCCCTCTGTTCAATGGAATAAACTTTACCTTCTGAAAAGTTACAATGAGAACCTACATAATGGCTTTAGGTGTAGATGTTTGTGATGTGGTAGATACTGGTTATGTAAAGCCAGTTGTACTAGCTAGTAAGGATGAAAAGATGGAATTTAGCTTCAATGCTAAGGCCATGAATGCTATCTTGACTGGGCTTGCAGAAGCATAATTCGTAAAATTTATGCACCTAGGAACTGCCAAAGAAATGTGGGACAAACTCATTAGTAGTTATGAAGGTAATGAGAAGTTAAAGGACACCAAGCTTCAAACCTACAGAGTACAGTTTGAATATCTGAAGATGAAAGAAGATGAAACCGTTGGAAAATACTTTCTAAGAGTTGAAGAACTGGTAAATGCAATGAAAGCACTTGGTGAAAAAATTGAGGAACCTTCTTTAGTTCAGAAAATTTTGAGATCTCTACCAGATAGGTTCAACCCGAAGGTCTCTGCTATAGAAGAACATAATGATCTAAAAACCTTGGAGTTTGATCAACTTCTAGGAACATTGACTACATATGAAATGAGAATAGTTAAAGATAAACCCACCTCCAGAGAAGCATCATTCAAGGTAGACAAGAATGAGGATTCTGAGCCTAATGAAATTGAAGAAAAATTTGTGAAGAGACTGAAGAAGGGATCAAGCAAATACAAAGGTAAATTGCCTTTCAAATGTTTCAACTGTGGTATGATAGGTCATTTTGCAAATAAATGTTCTCACAAAATAAAGGATCAAACATATGATGATGAGGAGAAGCAAAAACACATAAGTTTCTATAAAGAGAATGATTTTAAATAGAAAATTCTTTGTGTAAACAATGATGATGATCCTTCAAATGATGAATACAATGACTCCTCTATTGAAGATAAACTAAATGACTTCATACTTATGGACAAAGAGGATTATGATAATAAAAGCATAGGCAGTGATGATAATGATGACGAAGCTATGGTTGATATGGAAGGAGAACTGATCAATGCACTAGAAGAGATTGACAGACTCAGAATTAAGAATAGAAAGCAAAAAAAATTGCTGATATAGTTTGAGAAAGACAGTAAATAGCCTAATGAAGACTTTGTCCTGCTAAAAGTGGAATTAGAAGAGGCAAAGAAAATTGAGGACATTCTGAAACAACAGTTATCAGAAAAGAAGGCAAGTTGTAAGGCTCTGGAAGAAGAAGTAGTGAAAACTAGGAAATAGTTGGAGAAGTTTCAAGCCTTGTATCACCAAAATCTACCAAGTATTAAAGCCTCAGAAGGATTAACCTCCATTCTAAATCAACAAAGAAACCCAAAGTTGAAAGATGGATTGGGGTATGAAAAGGGATCAAGTAGTGATCATCCAAGTAATACAGAACCTATCAAGTTTGTCAAATCCTCAAACATTGACAACAGTCACTCTACAGAAACAAAGAAAGAAAATCAACCACCAAGAAGGAACGAAAGAAAAAGTACCAGAACCGAATCTGTAGATCAGAGAGATTATCGGCATGAAAGAAATCAACCTCCTCAAAGAAGACAGACTTTTTCCAGGTACCAATGTTTTTTCTATGGATATTACTTCTTTTGTTCTAACTTTGGTCATAAAGATGTAAACTGTTCTTTAAAATTAAATTATGAGCAATCAAGACATTCAAGTTATAGATATCTGCCACAACAAAGAATGATATAGCGAAGTAACAAACCACCATAGACTGCAAATCACTTGATGGATGGGAAAAGGACACAGGTTAAGAACAACAATTGTTATGATCCTTTATTCGATGAACCAGAATGTTACATTTGTCATAACTATGGACATAAATCTGTTGACTCTTGCTTAAGGAACTATGAACCAAATTTGAATTCCCCTACTTAAAATGTCCAGGTTTGGAAGAAGAAAGAAAGTGACAAGTGTGGATTAGTGTTGTCAGCTCAAAGATAAATGAACCCTTGGTATAAAGACAGTGGATTCTCCAAACATATGACGGGAGAGAAAGGTAAGTTTCTATCTCTAAGTGAAAGAAAATTAGGAAACGTAACCTTTGGAAATGATGCTCTAGGTAAAATAAAGGGTAAAGGGATGGTGAGTTTAAGTAATGGAAAAGGAAAAGCCCAAGATGTTCTGCTTGTAGATGGGCTGAAACATAATCTACTTAGTGTAAGTCAAATGTGTGACAGAGGATGTGAAGTGGTGTTCACGTCCAAGGACTGCAAGATAAAGTCTGTAAAATCGGGACAAGTGGTGGCCAATGGCATAAGAACAAAAAATAATGTATATGTGTTGAATGAAGATAGAGAAGAGTGTCATCTAAGAAAACATGATGAAATCTGGTTATGGCATAGGAGACTTGGACATATAAACTTTGACACTTAATCAAGCTCAAAAATCTTGAGGCAGTAAAGGATCTTCTGAGAATATCAAAGCCCCAAGATTCTATGTGTAAACCCTGCCAAGTAGGAAAGCTAACCAGGACACAGTTTAAGTCCAAGAGCTTTACTTCAACAGAGAAACCACTCCAACTATTTCATATGAATTTATGTGGACCATCAAGATAGGAAGGCACATGGAAAGAAAACTACTTCATGCTGATTATTGATGATTACTCCATAATTACTTGGGTTGCCTTTCTAAAGGAAAAAGCTGAAGCATTTTTGAAGTTTAAAAAATTTAAGGCTTTAACTGAGAATCAAACAAGAAAGATATTAAAGGTAGTAAGATTAGACAGAGGAGGAGAATTTATGTCAAGTGATTTCAAGGAATTCTGTGATAAGCATGGGATCAAGAGAGAATACACAATCCCAAGAACTCCACAACAAAATGGAGTAGTTGAGAGGAAAAACAGAATAGTGCAACAAATGTCCAGGTCAATGATGAATGAGAAGAGCATTGGTTAAACCTACTGGGTAGAATCAATACACACAACATTCCATGTTCTTAAAAAATCCCACCGCAGACCACAAAGTGACAAGACACCTTATGAACTGTGGTATGAGAGACCTGCTTCTATCAAACACTTCAAAGTCTTTGGGAGTAAATGTTACATAAAGAATAATGATGAGAACCTTGGCAAATATGATGACAGGGCTTATGAAGGTATCTTCTTAGGGTATGCTACAAACAATAAAAGATACAAATGCTATAATAAGAGGCCGCATAAAATGGTTGACTGTATTGACGTAAAAGTTGATGAAGGAATCCCAGCAAAAGAGGTGTACAATAATGAGTCTTCTACAGAGGACACAACTGAAGCTGAAGATGAACAGGTCCAAGAATCAGAAAATGAAGACTCTGAATCAGATGAAGACACAGATACTCAGACAAACTCAAATCAGCAGACAACTTGAAATTCTTCCTCTAGAATCACTCAAAAGAATCATCCTGCAAGTCAAATAATTGGTGAAAAAGACAAAGGTGTACAAACCAAGAGAAAGATAATTAAAAACACTGAACAATCACATATAGCTTTCATATCCATGTTGGAACCCAAGAATTTTAATGAATCTAGAAAATATGACCATTGGGTTAAAGCAATGAATGATGAACTTGATCAGATTGAGAAAAACAATACGTGGGAGATGGTTCATAGACCTGAAGGTAAAAATATCATTGGTTCCAAATGGATCTTTAAGAATAAGTTGAATGAGGAGGGAGAAGTTGTCAGGAACAAAAAAACATTGGTCTGTAAAGGCTATGTTCAAATAGAAGGACTGGATTTTGATCATGAAACATTTGTGACCGTAGCAAGATTAGAAGCTATCAGAATATTTCTTTCCTATGCTTGTCATAAAAGGTTTAAAGTCTATCAAATGGATGTCAAGTAATATTTTCTAAATGGAGATTTAAATGAAGAAGTCTATATGGAACAACCAGAGGGTTTCAAACTGTTTGATAACCCCGACTTAGTATGCAAGATGAAGAAAGATTTATATGGGTTAAAAGAAGCCCCTCGTGCCCGGTATCACAGACTGGATACATATCTCAAAGAAAAAGGGTTCAAGAGAGGAACAGTTGACAACAATCTATATATCAAAATAGAGGATAATGATTTTCTCATCGTGTTGGTCTATGTAGATGACATCATCTTCGGATGTAATAAAGATTCATTGGTACAATGGTTTGCTTCTGCCATGGAGTCTGAGTTTGAAATGTCTATGATAGGTGAACTTTCTTTTTTCTTTGTTTGCAAATTACTTAGGGGTCTGAAGGGATGTTCATTTCTCAAGAAAAATATCTAAGAGAAATGTTGAAAAGGTTTCAAATGAAATATTCTAACCTTGTGGGCACACCTATGGTTACTGGATGAAAATTAAGCAAGGATGATGACTCAAATGATGTTGATCAAAGTTCATATAGGTCAATGATAGGAAGCCTATTGTACATCACAACATCTTGCCCAGACATAATGCATGTTGTTGAAATGGTATGAAGATATCAGTCTAACCTAAACAGAGTCACTTGCTAGCTGTCAAAAGGATATTTAGATATTTGAAAGAAATAATGAACTATGGCCTATGGTATCCTAAGAATCATAATTTTCAATTATCAGTCTACTCAGATGTTGATTGGGCTAACTACATGGATGAAAGGAAAAGCACGAGTGGAGGTGAGTTCTTCTTAGGAGATTCTCTAGTAGCATGGTTGAGTAAAAAGAAAGGTTCCATTTCTTTATCAACTACAGAGGCAGAGTACATTGTTGTTGCTACCTCTTTCACTCAGGTATTATGGATGATTCAGACACTTGTAGACTTGGAGGTAAAATATGTTGCACTGATCCCAATTCATTGCGATAACACTAATGCCATCAATGTGTCCAAGAATCCTGTATTCCACTCCAAGACTGATGTATACCCCTAAACCCTCAGTCCGAGGTCCGCGGAGGATCATTCTAAATATACCCCTTGAGTCTGATTGACTCTTCGGTTCCTCTACATGAAATCCCACACACACACAGGTCCTTATGAGTATGCCCCGTGTGATCAACCACAAAGCACCACTTAGGTCTCCCGAACTGAATAAGATCGCGCTCTTCACCGAACCGAGACTTGATCCCTATTGTTGATAGCTCCTGTCTCTACGACCCCTGAAACCCAAAATTTCAAATTCCTATGTGTTCAGCAAAACTTGGCCTCCCAATGGACTTTTCACTTCATCGAAGTTTCAAACTTCGTGACTTTGCGAATCAGAATGCAATGCTCTCATCTCTTCGACCTCCAAACCCTGAAATGATCAACAAGGTTTGACTCCACCTATTTGAAGAAGACACGTCACCTGTCCACTGAAATGCTTGCTACCTCTGACATGGACTCTTGCCACCTGTCCCTCTTCTTGGATTTTGGGACTTGAACAAGCCTTCGACTACCGTCCCCCTAACACTTTGAAATCCCAAATTTTGAAATGATTTGATGGCTCACAACAGGCCCCGATCAACGATCCATATTGATTTCTGATACCAGAGTGATGGGTTTGTCCACCCCTATACACCTTGCATCTTCTCTGGTTCCTACGGTCCTCGGGAATTCAGGAGTTCTCCATGGAGAATTCCAACCATTCGTTCCTCCTTTGAGTCTTTGTGAAACAACTCAGTGGTTTGCAATGGAACTTAACTTCTATGAGGTAACTTTGACCCCATCTCCCTTTGAACACTTCAAAGGTGTAAACCCTCCTGAGCTTTCTCTAACAACTTCAAGCCTTGAAAGAACTCCTGCACGCACTCCTTGCGACAATCTATCAAATACTTCTGGGTAGTCCACCCCTCGACTCTGTGCACTCTCTTCAACAATAGTCCCTCACCTTTCAACCTTTGTTGATAAGGTTAAGGTCTCGACTAGTATGTGCACACCTTGCATGGATTTTGTGCTCCGCCTGTACTTCTACTAGAATGAGAACAACAGTATCTGTCCTGAGCTTTCTGACATAAAACTCAGAACCCTTGTCAACGCACACCTTGCAGACGTTTCACTGCACTCCTTGCAAGAACTTCTCTTACTCAGGAAGAGAAACAATTGAAAATCATTCTCTCTCTCTTTCTCAGACTTCAAACATTCAATATGAAATCATACATACACACAGTACTAAAGCAAATGCATAAAAGAGAGAATAAACAATTGTAAGCATACCATTCACCATGTATAAACAAAAAACCTCATGAAATCTAATTAAAAGCTTCAGATATTAATTCAAAGCTCATGTACATGGACTTTTCCTCTATAGCTCTCTTTGTATCTCTCTCCTTCTGTCATGTGCTTATGATAATGATACAACTACTACTATGATACAAAGGCGAGGGTGTCTATATCCGGTTTTCCATCCTCCTCTTCTAAATTGTCTAATCTATATTTCAAATATACCCACTTTCATTAACTGGGATTAAATGCCTTTTACATTGACACATGAGAGAAAATCGCTCATGATATGTTTACAACAGCCATACATAAATGCATGTACGCTTCTAGCTATTACATTTATATCTTCTTCTTAATCTTTCAAAACATTTCAAAATGTGGAAAATGTGTTGGCGCTTTTCCCATCTTTCTTCCACCTTCATGGTTGCTTGGCTACTGACGATGCTCTTGCATCATACTCCCTTGCTTGGAAATTTTCATGAACTCCTATTCATGAGCTCATGCACGGTCTGTCCATGCTTCTGAATTTTTGCTTCATCTTCCGAGATGGCATCTTCAATTGGATGTCCCTTCCATTTGACCAAGTATTCAAAATACTCCTTCCTCCTGGTCTTTTTGCTGACTGTCTTGTCAATTATGCTTTCCATCTATGGCTTTTCATCTATAGGCATCTGTTTTGTCCATTGAAATTCTTTTTGTTCCTCCTCTGCTCCTGCTTCTTCAGCTATGTAAGGGTACAAATCTGCAATATTGAATATCAGTGAAATTCTGATCCCATCGGGTAATTCAATCTCATATGCGTTTGCCCTGAATTTCTTCACAACCTTGCATGGTCCAATATTTTTCATCTTCAGTTTGTTATATGTCCCCCTTGGGAATCTCTCCTTCCTTAGATGTGAAAGAATCATATCACCAACTTCAAATTGAAGTTCTTGCCTGTTTTGATCTGCTCTACGCTTGTATTCTTGATTTGAATTCTGCAATCACTCCCTGACTCGATTGTGAAGCTCCTTCATTGCTTCTGCAAAATTCTCTACACTAGCACTACTAAATTCATTTTGTTCTGAATCTTTCAATTCAGAAACTCCCCTTTGCTGCATTCCATATACAATCTGGAATGGATTCTACCCTGTTCTTCTGTTGAGTGAATCATTGTAAGCAAATTCTGCCTGTGGCAGAATGCAATCCCATTGACTTTGGTGTTCAGTCACTAGGCTCCTCAACAAATTTCCCAAGCTTCTGTTCACGACTTATGTCTGCCCATCAGTCTGAGGATGATACGTTGAGCTAAATGACAAACTTGTCCCCAGCTTCTTCCATAAATTCTTCCAGAAATGTCCCATGAACTTGGTATCTCGATGAGAAACAATACTCCTTGGAAAATTGTAAAGTCTAATGACTTCCTTGAAAATTAGGTTTGCAATATGAATTGCATCGGTGGTTTTATGGTATGGTATGAAATGTGCCATCTTGGAAAATCTTTCGACTACCACAAAGATCAAATCACATCCTCTTTGTGTCCTTGGAATTCCTAATATAAAATCCATGCTCATTGCATCCCACAACCTTGCAGGTATGGGTAATGGCTAGTATAACCATGTGTTCTGCCTTTTTCCTTTTGTGTGTTGACAAATCTTGCATTTGTCCACAAATTTCTTAACATTTTTCCTCATCCCTGGCAAAAAATATGAGCCATTCAATTTTGAGAACGTCTTATAATGACCGAAGTGTCCGACCAATCCTCCACTATGTTTTTCCTTCAGCAAATTCTACCTCATGGAGCATTTTGGAATACATAGCTGATTGCCCCTGAACAATAATCCATCCTGGATCATGTATTCAATCCATTGGGTTTTGTCCCTTAGAATTGGATTCTCAGACATCTTATATGCTTCCTTAAAATATGGGTCATCTCTGTTCATTTCTTTGAGGTTATCAAAACCCAAAGTTTTGAATCTGAATTCCTGCATCAGCAAACATTTCCTACTCAAAGCATCATCAACTTTGTTAGCAGGTCCAGAAATATGCTTAGTCACAAAAGTAAAATTATGCATGAATTCAACCCATTTAGCATGTTTTTGGTTCAACTTCTCATGTTGAGTCACGAATTGTAAAGCATGATTATCACTATACAAAACAAACTCCTTGGGAACCAAATAGTGCCTCCATTTCTTCAACGCTTGTATGACCGCATAGAATTACTTGTCATATGTGGAGTACTTAACCTTTGCTTCATTCAGTTTTTCACTGAAGTATGTGATCGGTCTGTCATCTTGTCTCAAGACCGCTCCTATCGCAAATCCACTCACATCACACCTAACCTGGAATGTCTTTCTAAAATCCAGAAAAACCAAAATTGCCTACTCAGTGATCTTCTTCTTCAGCAGATTGAAACTCTTCTCTACTTCTTCTATCCAATGAAAAGATTTATGTCTTTTCTTCATCGTATCCATCATTGGTCTGCTAATTCCATTGAAATTTTGGATGAATTTCTTGTAGAAACTCAACAAACCATGGAAGCTTCGAACTTCAAACACATTTTTCGACGATGGCCAATTCTTAATTGCATCTACTTTTTCCGGTTCCATCTTCAACTCATTTGCAGAGATAAAAAAAACCCAAATAAATGAGTTATGTCCTCATAAATGATGATTTCTCCATATTTATCAGCAAGTTCTCTTGCTATAATCTCCTCATCACTATAGCTAAATGCTTTAAATGCTCTGCTTCTGTCTTGCTGAAAATTAATATATCGTCACGATACACAATGATGAATTTCCCAATGAAATCCTTTAGGACTTTGTTCATCAATCTCATGAAAGTATTGGGTGCATTCATTAAACCAAATGGCATGACAAGCCATTCATACAGCCCCTCATTCATCTTGAATGTTATTTTCCATTAATCACCTTCTCTCATACGAATCTGATGATATCCTCTTTTCAAATCAATCTTTAAAAAAAATCTTGCTCCACTCAAGCAATCCATCAAATTGGCCATCCTTGGCAATGGAAATATGTATCAGATGGTGATCTTATTGATCTTTCTATATTCGTTACACATTCTCCATCCTCCATCTTTCTTTTGGCTGAGCACTGTTGGAACAACGCATGGACTCAAGCTTTCTCTAATCAATCCCTTGTCCATTAAGTCCTGGACTTGTCTCTTGACTTCTTCATTCTCTTGCATCGTCAATCTATATGCTTCTTTGTTTGGTAAATTGGCTCCAAGTATAAGGTCAATGCGATGACTTATACTTCTGATAGGTGGCAATGAACAAGGTAGTTCGTCCACTACTATATCAGTGAACTCTTCCAACAACTTCTAGATTTCCTCTGGTAAATCATCTATCCTCGTACTGGTCAAAACAATTCTAGGCTTCCTAACCACAACAAATTATGTGTCTTCCTTCTTCTTAACCTCTTTAAGAAGTTCCTTCCCACTCATGAGAAGTATATTATTTCTCACCTCTGGTTTTACTTCTTTGTCCTTAATCGACAACATCATGTGTGTCCTACAATTTTTTTCTAGGGTGTATGTGTTCTTTCTCCAATCATGAACCACATTCCTATCAAATTGTCACGGTCTACCCAGCAATAGATGAGAAACTTCCATGGGAATGAAATCACATAATATTTCATCCTTATATCCCCCTATTTTAAATTCAATTAAACATTCTTTAGTGACATTTAACTGATGTCCTTTTTCTAGCCACAAAACTCCGTATGGGCTTGGATGTACAATAGTCTCCAGCTCCAGCTTTTCTACCATCTATGTAGAAACAAGATTGTCTATGCTAGAGCTGTCCATGATGACTTTGCATACTCTATCTTATGTTTTGCAAGCAGTCTGAAACAGACTGTTCCTTTGGGCTGGGTTCTCTGCCTCTTTTTCTGGCGTTGAGAGAACTTTCCTCATCATCAAGGATCTTCCGCCCTCAACATCTTTTTCCTCAACATTCCTTCCTTGAGCTTCAGCAATGTGAGTCTCACCACCTTCTTTCTTTCTTCCTAGACACTCATAAGATTTATTTCTGTTTTTCCCACAGACAAAACATTTCACTTCACCTCCTCTACCTCTTCCTCTTCCTCTAGCTCAAGCAATAGTATTTATATCAACATACTGCCCTCTCTTTGAACTTTCACTTCTCTCATGTTGAGTTTGAGGTTTATTACCCTCTTCTTGAGGTTTCTGAGTTCTGTCTTGGGCAATTATGTTTCCTCTGGCTTGACTTCTACCTCTGCCTCTTTGACCTTGCTTTCGGCTCAGCTTCTCTTCAGCTTTCAGAGCCATATGATAAGCATCTTCTATAGTTTGAATGATCATCATGCTCATCTAATCTTGGATGTCATATCTCATACCATTCATGTATCTGGCAACCTTTTCATCATCGCTTTCCTGATGACCTTCTCTAATGTTTATCTTATAGAAATCTTCAGTGTATTCTTTCACAGACATCAACTTTTGTCTCAAATTTTGCATCCTCCGAAATAGAGTGATTTGATAATCCTTGGTTATGAATTTGGCCTTCATCTTCGCAACCATTCTATCCCATATTTTGATTTTTTGCTTTCCTTTGCAACGTCTATTAGCCTGTAGTTCATCCCACCATAGTGCTGCAAGCCCTTTAAGTTTAGTAACGACATGTTTGACCTTCTTGTCATCCTCGAAATCCTCATAGTTGAAGTATTTATCTAGATGTCTAATCCAGTCTAGAAGCTTATCAACATCCAAGCTTCCCTCATACACTGGAATGTCCATTTTTTCTCTAGCACCTATCCTTGCAACAAACCTAAATAGGCATTTATCCGCAGGATCTTCGACTACTACTTCTCCTCCTTCATGTCCATCTTCACTTTCATTGTCAGCCTCGTTGATATCCCAAGAATCGACTGTGCGGCTCTGTGTTGTCTCCATGGCATGAAGCCTGGCACGTAGTTCGTGCATTTTCCTCTCCACTGTTGGATAAGGCATTGGTTTATCTCTTCTTCTCGGCGACATGGATGTAAATGTTTCTCTTTTTTTTCGCTACAGAAAGCAAAGAACTTGTTCTGCAACTCTCTTCTTCCTCTTGCTTCCTCCATCTGCAATATAAAAATAGAGTCAAGCTCTGAGACCAAACCGACGCAGACCCCTGAACCCTCAGGCTGAGGTCCATGCAGGATCATTCTAAATCTACCCCTTGAGTCTGATTGACTCTTTTTTTCCTCCACAAGGAATCCCACACACACTCGATGGTGTATCCACAGGTACTTAGGAGTATGCCCCATGTGATCAACCACAAAGCACCACTCAAGTCTTGTGATCTCAGTAAGATCACGTTCTTCACCGAACCGAGACTTCGAGTTTCGTGATTTCATGATCCCTGTTGTCAAGAGATTTTGTCTCTATGACCCCCGAAACCTGAAATGTCGAGTTTCGATGTGTTCAACAAAGCTTGGCCTCCCAATGGACTTTTCACTTCATCGGCGTTTCAAACTTTGTGACTTCGCGAATCCGGATGCAATGCTCCCAAATCTTCAACCTCCAAACCTTGAAATGGTCAACAAGGTTTGACTCCACCTATTTGATGAAGACACGTTACCTGTCCAATAAAATGCTTGCTACCTCTGACGTGGACTCTCTCCACCTGTCCCTCTTCTCGACTTTCGGGACTTGAATAAGCCTCCGACTACCGTCCCCCTAACAATTTGAAATCTCGAATTCTGAAATGATTTGACGACTCACAACAGGTCACGATCAACGATCCACATTGATTTATGATACCAGAGTGACGGGTTCATCCGCCCCTATACACCTTGTAGCTTCTCTAGTTCCTACGATCCTCAAGACTTCGAGAGTTCTCCATGGAGAATTTCGACCGTTCATTCCTCCTTTGAGTCTCTGTGAAACAACCTGGTGGTTTGCACTGGAACTTAACTTCTACAAGGTAACTTAGACCCCATCTCCCTTTGAACACTTCAAAGGTGTAAACCCTCTTGAGCTTTCTCTGGCAACTTCAAGCCTTGAAAGAACTCCTACACACACTCCTTGCGGAAATCTATCAAATACTTATGGGTATTTGACCCCTCAACTATGTGCACTCTCTGCAACAACAGTCCCTCACCTTTCAACCTTCGTTGATAAGGTTAAGTTCTCGACTAGTCTGCACACACCTTGCATGGCTTTTGTTCTCCAGCTGCACTTCTACTAGAATGAGAACAACGATATCTCTCCTGATCTTTCTGAGATAAAACTCAGAACCCTTGTCAACGCACACCTTGCATACATTTCACTGCACTCCTTGCAGGAAATTCTCTTACTCAGGAAGAGAAACAATTGAAACTCATTCTTTCTCTCTCTTAGAATTCAAACATTCAATATGAAATCATACATACACACAGTATTAAAGCAACTGCATAACAGAGAGAATAAACAATTGTAAGCATACCATTCACCATGTATAAACATAAAACATCATGACATCTAATTCAAAGCTTCAGATATTAATTCAAAGCTCCTGTACATGGACTTTTTCTTTACAACAATCTATTCAACTCTCTCCTTCTATCCCGTGCTTATGGTAATGATAGAACTACTACTATGATACAAAGGCAAGGGTGTCTATATCCAGTTTTCCCTCCTACTCTTCTAAACTGTCTAATCTATATTTCAAATCTACCCACTTTCATTAACTAGGCTTAAATGTTTTTTACATTGACAGATGAGAGCAAATCACTCACGATTTGCTTACAACAGCCAGACATAAATGCAAGTACGCTTCTAACTATTACATTTATATCCACTTCTTAATCTTTCAAAACATTTCAAAACGTGGAAAATGTGTTGGCGCTTTTCCCATCTATCTTTCGCCTTCATGCTTGCTTGGCTACTGATGATGCCCTTGCATCAAAGACCAAGAATATTCCCATAAAATACCATTTTCTGAGAGAGTAGGTCACCGATAAGATTCTTTAGGTCCATTACATTCCAACCATAGAACAAATAACAAACATCTTTACTAAACCCCTAGCCAAGACACGATTTGAATATCTCCGCCAGAAGTTGGGTGTCATCCCATCTCACACCTAACAGAGTCCATCTTGTTAGGGGGAGTTTGTATTGATTGAATATTTGATACCTTCGAAAAATAATGCAACAGCTTAGGGGGAGCGTGTTTTCTTTGACATTGATGTCAGAGGGGGAGAAAAGAACAAGTCCAGGTGCCTTTGTTACCATCAATGCCAAAGGGGGATATTGTTGGCATGTTTTACAGGCAGCGTATGCTTATCATTGATGGCAAGTAAAACAATAATGATGGCTTGAGTACAGGTATAATGTGCTAGGAGGGCACCAGATTTTTTTTTTGGGGAAGATGCAACAGAGAAAGCTCATGAAGACCAGAAGAAATAGTGCAGAGCTGCACGCAAAGTGCAGAGTATGTGTGTTTGTCATTGATGGAAAAGATCACGAGAAACAACACAATAATGATCGCATGGAAAAATCAGAAGATAAATTCCATTTTCGGTATCAGAAACAAAGACTCCATTTTAGATTTCTAGATACCAAGAGTTCAAGGAGTCAAGAGTCGAGACTCTTCATCATAGGAGTCTCGAAATACCGAAATGCGAAACATCGAAAATTCTGAAATAGGACCATCAACCAAAGTTTCAGATACCAGGAGTTGGAGGAGTCAAGAGTCGAGACTCTTCATCATAGGAGTTCCAAAGTGACGAAATGAGAAATGAAAAAAATACCTAAACAGGCACATCAACCAGAATTTCAGATACTGGGAGTTGGAGGATTCAAGAGTCAAGACTCGTCATCACAGGAGTCCCAAAGTGTCGAATTGCGAAACACCGAAAATCACAAAATAGGCACATCAACTGGAGTTTCGGATACCTGGAGTTGGAGGAGTCAGGAGTCAAGAGTCTTCATCACATGAGTCCCGAAATGTCGAATTGTGAAATGGTGAAATAAGCGCGAGACCCATCATTTATGATCCATCGGTGCAGGTTATTCAAGAATATGATCGAAGGGATATCCTTTCTCTTCTTAGTTAATCGATCAGTGGCGATTTAGTTGTTGATGGGGTTTTTTGAGGCTCACAGTTTAACTGTTAGAAACAACTGATTGTTTCCGCCAAAGGACTAGAAGAGACTTCAAGGCGATCGCTAGAGAAGATGAAGAGTCTTAAGGCATCTACTAGAGGAATGAAGACTGTTCAGGAGGTGATTGACAGATGGAAGAGCATTGAAGCCTGTAACTACAACAGAGAGGATGAAATCGACCGTGACAAAGAAGACAAAGAGTCTTGACTGGTAGACAGGCAAAGGAATCTCATCATAACACCCAGTGATGATGGACACATGGGATTAACAGCTAGAGAAACTGAAGAGTTGCAATGATGATGAGGCAGAGCACTCGACATGAAGATCATGCAGAAGCATTGCACATATGGAATGCACAGAGAGTATAAGAATGTAGAACAAAGAAGAGATGAGGGCTGCTATAGGGAGGAATTACACACGGGGAAATGGCATGTTGTGGGCAGGAGTTGAAATACACAGAAGAGGCGTAATTCAGAGAATCAAAATAAGACACAGAGCATAAAGTGCAGTCGAAGCAAAGAACACAGATGCATAGATGAGATAGTAAAAGAACGTTGAGCTGCACTTGTAGAGAAGAGGAGAAGATCAGAAAGTGCAAGAAGATGCAGGCATAGAGACACTGATACAAGAGAGCAGAGCAGTGTAGCAAAACAGTGATCACTGTAATAAGTTTTAGAAGCAAAGATTTATATTTCAGGGTGGAAGGGAGTTTTTAGGGAGGATTGTTGTCCTCAGAGGTTCAAGTGGGTGCTTGAACACAGGGAGTTGTAGCTTCCATCTGGTTGCAGCCATAGAAGCAATGGTGGTAGGGTGGTGCAAGGGAGAACTGTTGTTCTCTGTTATACAGGTTGGTGTCTGTGTGACTGGAAATTGGTTCTTCTATCCAGTTGGTTATAGAACACTTAGGGAGTTGGTGTTTCCTTCTTCTGGGTGGTAGAGAAACCAGGGAGTTGGTGCTTTCTTCTAGTAGCTACTAGAGAAAATAGAGAGTTGGTTCTCTAAGCAAGTTATAGCTTGCAAAATAGAGGTTCTAGCCTCATTCTGAGTTGGTGCTCATAAGTATGATAATGTACAGAATGTAAAGATTACTTATCATATAAAGAAGAAGAGGTTTTTACCCTTCATGGGTTTCCTAAGGAAATATCTCTCTCTGTATCTTTCATATGTGTGAATGATGTTGAATGTTCAATTTCTTACTTCCCTGCATTATTTTTATTTTCATTCAGTGCTCTGCAAAGATTTTAAAATAAGCATAATTGTTTAGTCTCGATAACAACTGATTCACCACCCCCCCCCCTCAGTTGTCCAACAATTGATAGAACCCTAACACATTCGGGACTATCCCAGAATCAAAACTATAAAATACTCGTTTAGAAGACTTCAAAGGTTAATTGTTTTTGTAGAAGGGAATGAATACCTCACAGAAGAGATAAAGACACAAGCCATCACCACTGTAAAACTTATATACTTACCCAGGACCGACGAGAAATATTCTAGAGAATTAAAGAATAACGAAGGGGATAATCTTCACTAGAATTTATTAAGAATAATAGTTCCAGAGACTAAAAACTCTTGAAATTACCACCCGACTAGAGATAGCATAAGCATGTCATGGACTTACCAAGTAGTCACGTAGCTTTTCTGCATTCGACTGGGTAAATATCTCTAGGTCACTGGACTTCCTCACCGAAAAAAACACATAGCTAGCATTGAAGTATCACGCAAAAGACTCACAATAGTTCTAGAAACCCTTCACTGTGTAGAGTAATAGTGGAAGTACGAAGATTGTATCTGACCATATGATGGGATGGAGGTGGTACAATTGTATTGTATAGGGGCTCTACTGACAACCTCGGGATTACCTTTCGTAGGGTCTCCATTAATGGATTGAACATAGGTCTTTAACTCAAGTCTCACAACACCCTTTCGAATTCATATTGATTTTTTGCGAGAAAGGAAAAATCCTTTAAGGAACAATGCATAGGATTATAAAATCTAGTTTTATCATTCAGTTAAGGTGTGACTAACAATTCATTATCGATAAACTTTCTCGAAAGGCAAACTATGATAATAATTTTTGGAAGTTTAATAATGACCAGTGGTTCAGAAGGCCTATTGTTTGGCCAATTAAATTAACATATAATCACTATTATGTTAGGCCTGTAACTTTTTCATTAAGGGTGAATTTCTTAAACTCACATTCATTTAGAACCTATATGACAAGAACAATGTCTATTGCGTAGGGAGTTTTGCTTTTGTAATTTCGAATGGGTTTTTTTTCTTATGTACTCTAATATGGAGGTCCGAGAATAGAAATGGGTATAAGGCTAAGGGTACTATGTTTAATACAAACACTTATATGGAAGGACTATAATACTAGTAGATTTTAAGGTTTATAAAGGTCAATGTTTAAAATGTTAAAGGTTAATCATTGTAGATATGCTCGAAATCTGAGAGGTTAGGGTATAGTAAAGTCTCCCTTTCCCTTCTATATATAATTAATATGAAGTATTAAGTAAGTCAGAATCAAAATCCTTTGCTATGAGAGTTCATTTCTTTGATAACTGGAAAATATAAACCTTGCATACATTAACAACAATGATAACTACCTACTTATATTAACTATAAGTCTTCTAGAATAAGTGGTTCAAAGAGAAAGAATATTTAATGTTCCTAATATTTTTTTTTTTATTTGGTAAATTGGGGTACATTACATATGGTATCAAAGAAAGGTTACAACACTTTCACCTTAAACAGGGCCAAAAATATTCGCTTAGCACATGTTTTTTGTTTGATGAAAAAAATATCAAAACAATCAATGTTACAAACATAAAAACTTTATTTCGGTTGTGATCATGGCAACAAAAAATGAAGTTGAGATCAGACTCGAGGAGAATCCTTTGCAAACATCTCCTGAAGAACAGATGTAGAACAATGATGGAAGTTCACCTACCGAGGTTTTGGAAACCATGAGAAATCTCATTGTGGAACTGCAAGTTTTCAAAGCAGAAAATGAGAAACTGAAAAAGGCACAACAAGAACAACAGGAAATAAATGAAGTATTGTTGCATAGCATAGTAACAAAGAAGAGCCCGAAGGAAAATAATGATGAAGAGGTTAGTAAAAGGGCCCCTAAAAATTCATGTCCTAAAGGAGAAGGGTACAATTCTTCTGAAGGTAAACCATCAGCAAAAGATAAAACAACCACAGGAAGAAAAAGGAAACAGGTGGACCATCTTGAGGGAGAGTTTAAGAAAATCAAACCGTCGACCTTTGACGGGGAATATAGGATAGGAGAGGAGTCTGAAGCATGGTTACTAGAAATAAAAAAGTATTTCTAGATCTATAACTATTCCATCAATATGAAGGTCAGAATGGCCATCTATAACCTGAAAGGAAAAGCAAGCATGTGGTGGCAGGACCTAAAGTTGGCCAAGGGCCTAAAGGAAAAACATATGGAGTGGTCATATTTTAAGAAAAAATATTTATCTGAAAGTTACTATGAAAGAAAAACCAAAGAGTTTTATGAGCTACGAATCGGTCAAATAGCTATGGATGACCTGATAAACAAATTCCTAGAATTATTAAGGTTCGTGCCTTATATCCGGGAGGACAAAGTAAAAATCCAACGATTCCTAAGCTATTTACCACAGTCATATAAAAATAGTATCAAATTCAACGACCCGAAGTCCTTAAGTGAATTTTTCAGGAAGGCCCGAATGTGTTACGACCAGTACAAATAGCGGTCGAAATTTCCCAAGCCTTGGAAAGATAAAAAACAAGACCAAATGAAATAGCGGAAGAAGGGATATCAACCAACCCCTTTATGGAATGCAGCAAAGAGTCTTCCAAGAAAATAATTTCAGAACACCCAAGGAGGTGGTAAACCAGACAATCCAGGAACAAAGAAGTTTGGGGACAACCCCAGAGAACTGTTGAAATGATGGGAATGTGGAGAACCTCACGTAAGGAGGAACTGTCCACGATTAACCTCTGCAACCAGGAGTATGGATCACAACCTACAGGAAGCCTCTACAATGGGTGACGTGGGAAGAGGTTTACATCGGATCAATGCAGTCATGGATGGCCGACAAGGTGATCACCAGTCCACTATAGTGGAAGTTGAAGGTAAAGTTAGCAATACTCGTGTTTCTATTTTAATTGAGCTAGGAGCTACTTTGATTTATATTGCTCCTGGTGTAGTGGATTCAAATAAAATTAAGAAAACAAGACATGCAAAATATTTGTTAGTACAACTAGAAACAAGAACAAAAAAAAGTATCTGATTTTATTTTCGAATCTGAGTTCAATTTAGGTGGTCAAAACACAAAGATAAATCTGAATATTCTACCATTAGGGTCTTATGACATAATTTTCGGAATGGACTGGTTAGAAAGGCATAAAGCAGTTTTAGATTGTTATGAAAAATAACTCAAGTATAAAGACGAAAATGACACTATTAGGACAGTACAAGGTATACAAAAACTAGTCTCAGTTAGGCAGATTTCAATAATGCAATTTAAGAAGTGCATGAGAAAAGGTTGTCAGATTTATGCTATCCAATTGACAAATCTATTGGAAAAATGAAATAAACCTAGCTTAGAAGATTTTGTTGTCTTGCATGATTTTAGAGATGTTTTCATTGATGAGATACCTGAATTTCCCCCAAGGAGAGAGATATACTTTTCTATCGATCTACTAGCTAGTTCAGCTCCTATATGTAAGGCACCCTACCGAATGAGTTTACGCGAATTAACATAATTAAAGATTCAATTACAAGAACTATTGGACAAGGAATACATCCAGCCAAGTGTCTCACCATGGGGAGCACTAGTACTTTTTGTTAAAAAGAATGTCAAAACTCTAAGATTATCCATTGATTACAGACAATTAAACAAAATGACAGTTAAGAACAAATACCCCTTACCTAGGATCAATGATTTGTTCGATCAAGTAGGTGGGGCAAAGATTTTTTCTAAATTAGATTTAAGATCTGGTTATCACCAGGTTAGAATAAAATATGAGGATATAAGTAAAACAACATTCAAAATGAGATATGGACATTACGAAATTGTTGTTATACCATTTGATCTCACTAATGCGCCAACAACTTTTATGTGTTTAATGAACAACATTTTTAGTCAGTACTTGGATAAGTTTGTTTTGGTGTTTATTGACGATATCCTAGTGTATTATAAAATAGAAGAAGAACATGAACATCTGAGGATAGTACTGCAAAATTTAAGAAAACAAAATTTGTATGCTAAATTCGACAAGTGTGACTTTTATCAAAAGAAAATATAGTACCTAGGACATGTAATATCTGAAGAAGGTATTGCACTCGACCGAGAGAAAATAAGAGCCATCATGGAATGGTCAATCCCTAAGGACATAGAGGACATCTGCTCATTCATGGGAATCAGGAGATGTTACCACAGATTTATAGAGGTATTCTCCAAGATTGCATACCCTATCACATCTTTACAAAAGAAAGGAACCAAGTTTAATTGGTCACATAAATGTCAAGATAGTTTTAATAAGTTAAAGGAATTGTTAACAACCGCACACATTTTAAACATAGGAGACTAGGATAAAGACTTCACAGTCTGTGTGGATGCGAGTAAAGAAGGTTTAGGAGGTTTCCTAACTCAAGAAGGGCACGTTATTTGTTATGAGTCCCGAAAACTAAAAGAGCATGAACGAAACTATGTCACTCATGACTTAGAGTTAGCAACTGTCATCCACGCATTAAAGATGTGGTGACACTATATAATGAGCAGAAAATTTCTGTTGTTGACTCATAAGAGTGGTGTGAAATTTTTGTTTAGTCAACCAGACCTTAACGCAAGGTAAGAAATATGGTTGGCCTTCTTGAGCGAATTCAACTTCGAGGTAAGACACATCAAGGGTAAGGAAAACAAGGTGGCATATTATTTAAGTAGAATAATTCATCGGATTTTTGAAATGAACTTTAGCAGGGCTGAAAGCGACCTTGAGCAAAGAATAAAGGATGGAAGTAATAATGATGAAAATTACATTAAAACAGTGGGAGATTTACGAAATAATGCAGAAAATTTAGACATAAGAGATCTGAGTTTGGACATAAATGGTCTACTAAGATTCAAAAACAGATTATACATACCAGATTCTGCTAAATTAAAGTTCACAATTTTGGATGAAGTACACAAGAAATCATATTCTCATCATCCAGGATACCAGAAAATGGTAACAACACTAAGGAAGTTATTTATTGGCCTAAATGAAGGGAGAATAAACACAATACTTATCTAAGTGCCAATATTGTCAACAGGTGAAAGTTGAACACTAGCATCCAATCGACCTGTTGCAGTCTCTACCTGTGCTAGAATGGAAATGGGAGACTATATCACTAGATTTTATCACAAGTTTTCCTAGATCTCAAAAATAGAATGATTCAATTATGGTAATAATTGATAAGCTTAGTAAGTCTGCACACTTTATTCCTATAAATTCTACTTTTAAAGCTATTAACATCACTGAAATATTCATGAAATAAATTTTTGGATAGCATGATATTCCTAAATTGGTGATTTCAGATAGAGACGTAAAATTCACATCTACATTTTGGAAAGAATTGTTTACACGGTTAAATACTAACTTGAATTTTAGCACAAACCATACACAAATGGATGGGAAGACTGACCGAACAAACCAAATCGTGGAATATATGCTACGAATGTATGTAAGGACGAAACCGATTAAGTGGGAATACTACCTGGAGTTGGTGGAATTTCCGTACAATAATGGTTACCAGACATCAGCTAAGATGATCCCCTTCGAAGTATTGTACGACATAAAGTGTACGACTCTGATTAGATGGGATAATCCAGTTGATAGAATCGTGGTGGGACCATAAATGCTCCATGAAATGGAGAATACGGTAAGAAAATTACAACATAATTTAAAAGAAGCATAGGACAAACAAAAACGTTATGCATATATGAAAAGAAAACACTAGGAATTCCAAGTTGGAGACCACATTTATTTAAAAGTCAAAGTGAGAAGAAGTTCACTAAATCTAGGAAACTGTTCCAAGTTGGCACCCACGTTTTGTGGCCCTTTCGAGATATTAACTCGAATTGGACCTGTGGCATATCAACTTGCACTTCCTACAAATCTGAAAATTCATAATGTATTTCATGTTTCTTTGTTAAAAAATTATGTTCATGATCCTACTCACATGATTGATTGGAACATGGTACAAGTGGAACGAGAAGGCGATTTCCAGGTGGAACCTCTGTACATTCTAGACATGAGAGAAATGGCACTACGGAACATGGTCGTCGCCCGCATAAAAGTGCAATGGAAGCACTTTAGTCTTGAGGAGGCCACTTGGGAATCGGAGGGATATTTGGAGAAATCTCATCCAACCCTATTCTGAGAAGGGAATGAACACTAAGCACAATGTTGTACTGAAGGGGGAAAGGATGTAACATCGCCAAAAATAAATTATTATTGAATTTTGAAAAATACTTAGGAATTTATTTCTGTTTTTGGTAAATTCGAAGTTGGAAAATTATTGTCATTTATGGAAATTCTAAATTTCAAATTTAGTTAACTCTAATTAACTTTTGTGACTGTTGGGAAAATATTTGATTTTCCCAACCATCTCTTTGATTATGACACTTGTAATAAAACAAATACTTTTATATTTATTGTTAATATACATATGGAACAACCAGGTTGAAATCAAATGACCATGATTCCATGATTGGGGAACACTTTGGAACTACCTCAAGGTTGAATGTTACAAGTGGAAAATCAAGAATTTGGCCATTGGAAGCCCCTGAAAATTAGGGATTTGTAAAGATGGGAAAATTTCCAAGAGGGAAAAGACCTAGGCACAAGATGCTTTTGCATATATAGCATATGGTAGGAGGCAGGACGTTGCCTAGTATGCTGGGAAAAAGAAGAATATTGCTTGTTGTTATGAGCACTTATTTTTGAGTGTGAGGCAAGGAGGAACTCTTTCTGAAACTAAAGAAGGAATATAGCTAAGGAGGAGTTCTGGAGTTCACCCTCATGGATTCATGGTCAATCTAGGGGGTGAACAGAGCAAGTAGATTCGTTGTTTTGTTCTATGGTTGGGAGGAACTTGGTTATTCTCTTTGTTGTTTCGACACCTGTTCAGATATGTTCATCTAATATTCCCTGGTTGAATTTATGTTGAATGAATAGTTGGTGGTATACATTATTTTCTTATTCCTCGATGGATGTCCTATTGTTTTATGGATAATATAATGCATCTACTTATGTTCATAGAATCATATGAATTGTATTTGTTAGATAATGGCTAAGTGGGATAAAATGAATGATAGGATGAATCCTTGCAGGTTTGATTTTGTTAATGAATGAAGTAATAAAACTATTGTTATCTGTTGTAGGAACATATTTATTTTTTTAATGAATGGAGTAATGAGACTATTGTGTGTTATCTGTTGTAGGAACATATTCATTTTGTTAATGAATGAAGTAATAAGCTACTATGTGTTAGTTATTATAGGAACATATTTATTTTGTTAATGAATGAAGAAATAAAGCTACTATGTGTTGGTTATGGAAGACACATGGGGTATGTCTATAAGTAAAATAGAATCATTTCAGGGTTATTCTAACCTCTTCCAGACATGGGAACACATACATATACATGTTCATATTCGAGTAATATTAAATTGTGAAAGTACTAAACTTAAATTCTAGGAAACATATAAATATATATGGGTATATATAATTTATGTGGATTAGAATATGCGTAGCTATATAAATAACTAAGGGACTTTCAATTTTTATAAATATCAAAGTACACCGAGAAGGGATATAAAATAGAATTTCATATATCAATACATGTTGCTATCGAAACAAAGTTCTGATTTATAAAATATCTAATACATAGAAACTAAAGATTGACTCTTAGATAACTTGAAATTCGAGTTTTCCATCTAAATGGGCTATATATTTGGAGCAAATAGTTACATTCTTGTCTCACTACAATAACGCAGAGGAAAAGGTTTGGTAACGTAAACACATAAAACATGTTTCATATTCCAAAGTCGTGAGTCTTCAACTTTAGATAAACCTACTATTGTAACTCTCAAAAAAAGAAATCTTATTTCAGTATGGGGTTTCCCCTATGTATTTCTTCAAAGACTGAACTTAAAAATGACCAGTTGCTTATAGGAGTCTGGTTTAAAATTTCCACAATAAAAAAATTCTAGGGAAGAACCGTATTCATTACAGTAGAACCTGGAGTTAAAATATGTTTTTAAAACACTACAGGTTGGAACTCGAGTACCTTTTGTGCAAGGCACTATCCTGGAAATATAGAGACTTCAGATGTTAACAGTTCCTTAAGGATACAAAAACTATTAATTAGTATTAAGATTAGAAGTAAACAAAATTCAAGTGTTGAACATAGAATAATTACTGGGATAAATTCTATACCAAAGAAATATTACAGAGGTAAGTTATAACTTCACTTAGCTTGCGATTTGGGGCGTATTTTCCATCTGCGTCATAGAAGGAATCTTCCACAGACCAAAGGGTGAGAAGTGGGCCAAGGTGGGCCTGATGGGTACCCTCGCAACAAACAGGGGTCCCATCATTAGATCACAGTAATCAAATATTTAACTATGAATGAGAGAAGGAAATAAAAAGAAACATTTTATACCAGAGTTTTCAAGAATGCACAGAATAAAATGTGTCCCACAAACAAAATCATACGAATTTGGGTCACAGATAATGCCACAAGATTGTTCCCTCACAACTATAACAAAATGAAAATTACAGGTCAATGACCAAGAATAAAAGAAGATCATAAAGGATTAACAACCGGATTCCGAATGGAGAATAAACGTAAATCTCTGAAGAATTATTAAGTTATTGAATAATACTATAGAATGGGATTTTAGACCTTGTATCTATGCATGTACTAGAATGATTAGGATAAATAGAGTATTTTTTTATTGAAGCCAAACCTTGTACAACAATAAAGAAATCCTCACCATGACTACAGGAATGTGGATTGCAACTTCATGACTTTAAATCTGAGAATGTGAGGCCTCCACAGTAAGTCAATAAGTCGATTCAATGAAGACTTAATACTAAACCCAAGAGAGTAAACAAGAGAAAAGTACAAACTATATCTACATTGAACACAGAAGGGGAGAACCCATTTAAAAGAGTAGGTAAACAACAAGGATCGAGACCTTGCCCTAGCGGAGAAACCTCATGAAAGAATATATGTGTCTTACCATAGAACTTTAAATATATTGTTTTTGTACAAGACTACTCGGCATTGAACTCTTTTAGGGATCTTTATAATAGGGTTTAATCACCATTTTTACAACAATAGGTATGCCTCGAGCAACTCCCAAAATAAATACCAGGTTACACAACAAAGAAATGACTGAGGGTATTTGTTGTTGGCAGAACCCTAACACATTGAGGACTATCCCTGAATCAAAATTGAAAACTGCCCATGTAGAAGACTTCACAGGTTAATGGTTCTTACAGAAGGGAGTGGCTATGTCATGGAAGAGATAAAGACACAAGCCATCACCACTATAAAACTTGTATATCTACCCATGAATGACGATAAATATTCCAGAGAGTTAAAGAATAACAAGTGGAGGAATCTTCACTAGAATTTGTAAAGAATAATAGTTGCAGAGAATAAAACCTCCTGAAATTACCACCTGACTACAGATAGCATTTAAGCATGTCATGGAATTACTAGATGGTCGTGTAGCCTTTCTGCATTCCACCGGGTAAATATATCTAGGTCGTCGGCCTTCCTCGTTGAAGAAAACACAGAGCTAACACTGAAGTATCAGGCAGAAGACTCACAATAGTTCTGGAAACCCTTCACTGTGCAGAGTAATAGTGGAAGTACAAACACTATATCTGACCATGTGACGGGATGGAGGTGGAACAATTGTATTGGACATAGGGTCTAGTGACAACCTTAGGATTACCTTTCGCAGGGTCTCTATTAATGGACTCGACAGAGGTCATTAACTCAAGTCTGGCAACACCCTTTCGAATTCATACTGATTTATTGCGAGAGAGGACAACTCCTTTAAGGTACGATACACAGGATTATCAAATCTAGTTTTATTGTTCAGTTAAGGTGTAACTAACAGTTCGTTATCGATAAACTTTCTCAAAAGGCAAACTATGATAATAATTTTCGAAATTTTAATCACCACCAGCGGTTCACAAGGCCTATTGTTCGTCCAATTAAATTAACATATAATCACCGTTATGTTATGCCTGCAACATTTTCATTAAGGGTGCATGCCTTTTACTCACATTAGTTTAGATCCTATATGAAATGAACAATCTCTATTGCATAGGGAGTTTTTTTTTGTAATTTTGAATGGGGTTTTTTTCTTACGTACTCTAATATGGAGGTATGAGCATAGAAATGGCTATAAGACTAAGGGTCCTATGTATATTACAAACACTTATATGGAAGGACTATAATACTAGTAGAGTTTAATGTTTATAAAGGTCAATGTTTAAAATGTGAAAGGTTAATCATTGTAGATATGCTCGAAATCCGAGAGGTTAGGGTATAGTAAAGTCACCCTTGTCCTTACTTATAGAATTATTGTTAAGTATGAAGTAAGTCAAAATTAGAATCCTTTGCGATGACAGTTCATTACTTTCATAACTGGAAAATATAAACCTTGCAGAAGTTAACAACAATGATAATTACCTACTTATATTAACTATAAGTCTTCCGGAATAAGTGATTCAAAGAGAAAGAAGATTTAATGTTCCTAAGAACTTTTTTTTTTTTTTTGGATAAATTGGGGTACATTACAATTTACTTTTTTCATGTTAAAAAAACAAAACTAATTTTCTTTCATGAGAATTGAGTGAAATCTAATAAATTATGACTAATGAGGTAAAGATTGCTTACATTCAAGTTGTGAGAGGGAGGAAGCACATATCATCCATTTAAGCACCAAAGATTTAGGAAATGAAAGACTTTGCGATAACCAATAACTCATGCATTGGTTGAAGTAGGCCTTAAATACCAAGGTGAGAATAATTGATTCAAAGAATGTCAAATTAAGATCTTTATACCCACGTATTTTCAACCTTGCACTTTAAAGTTTCACGTTTTCTCAACCTTCAACCATATTTCATTCGACACGTTTTCTCAATCAAAATGCTCTGAAAAATCAAGCAAACAAGCACAACTACAAGGCAAATTGATGCAAAGCGAAACAAATAGATATTCAATAGTAAAAAAACAAATAAATTTGGAACAATACACCTAGATTCAAGAGAAGGACATCTAGAGATTATTTCAAAATACTTTGTAAAGTAGGACGGGATTTTCGTCAAACTCAATGCGTAAATCGAGACAAATTCACCTTTCACAACCATCAAAATGCTAAGGAAACTCAAGCAAACATGTACAACTACAATTTGTATCGATCCAAAGCTAATCCATATTTTTTTCCTAATGCCTTTTGCAACTGAATTCTTGCTTCATCTGATCCCTTTCCATTGTCATAAGAGTAAGGTCGCAAGTTTTTTTTGTTGATCTCCTTAATGGTAGGTACATGAAACAATATAAATATAAATGTTTAGGCAACAATAAAATTCATTAACATAATGAAACCTCTTGCATTGCCACTTATTCAATGGCATTAACATTTCCTATCATTAAACTTCAACCTTACACATCCCTACCAGTGATCAAAATTGAACCTTTCCTATCCCTTCCAAGGGGTTCAAACCCATACTAGAAAAGTAATTCAACAAAACCATTCGAAAAAATGTAAATTTTTGAAAACATTTGTCATTTATGAAGGAAAACAAATATTATAAAATTTCAAAAGAAGGGTCTCATTTTCAACAATCTCAATCTGATTTTCAACTCTTAAATGCTTAGTGAGAATTATGAATTTCATATTATATGAGTATGGATGTAAAGCATGGGAAAGATTGATGATTCAATTCCCATTTCTTGCCTCTGGCATCTAAAGACTAAAATCATCTCTATTATTTTTGGCTCTCATCTATTCCTTGATACAACATACCCTTCCACAACATAAAATCCATCAGAAATGTCATGCCTATACAATTATATCACTCTATTTTCATATTCAACATATTGAGTATCACTTAATATAATCTTCTAGAGGATTGGACACCTTATCTTTCTAAATCCCCACCTCAATTCATGTGTTATGTGCATTTTTATCCTTGTCAACATGATAATTAGCATGCCATTTAATGTCCATACTTAATGTGGTCAGATCCCACAATAAACATAATGTCATTTACATTGATATATTTTTCTCCTCTCTTAGCTTTGCAAAAAATAAAAACAATTAGTCATGGGTGATGGGTGTAAATTGCATTGGCATTGAAAACATATTGGCAAGATTCATCATAGATGTGTGGTTTGATGACAATTTTGAAGATAACACAATAGACATCGATTTAACCCAAGAAAATGAGGTAATCTCTCTTTCTTCATGTTCACATAGTCCATCTCTCTAAAAGAATCTAATATGTTGACAAATCTAACATGGTTATAGCATTGGTATCTAATATTTTATTATTATTTGAGAACATTCACTAGCCTCTTGATCACTTAGTATATTGTTCATGACATCCATGTTATTGAAATAAATACTTATAGAAAAAAAAACACATAATTAATACTTGAATGTAAATCTCTCAACTATTCACTCATCTTGTATAGGATTTTTCAAGCTCATTGTAAAGATAATGCACAATTTTTTTGTTTCACAAAAAATTATGTTAATGATTTTGTTTGAGATAAAAAAAACTACATTAAGATCAATGATAACTTGCATGTTCTTGATTATGTTTATGTCTAAGCCTATGTAAAATATACCTTGTTAACATAACAAAACCGAAAATTTGAATTACAACAATAAGGATTGTGATTCTATTCATTCAATTTTCTACATCATCAATTCTTTACTCATCTCATCATTCAACTTTCCGTAATTTTGTTTGTATTTATCTATAACACTCCTTGTTTATAGAAACATTGACATCAACATGATGATCTTTAAGTGTCAAATATTTGAGAATTCTCCTTAGATCACTTTCCCCTCTCTCATTGTAGGCCCAATTACAATGACATGTATTATTTACAACCTTAATGATGGAAGCAATATTTTTGATGCGTTGATCGTAATTTATGAGCAGAATGAAGTGAATAATAGAATGAATACACTAACACATAGATACAGAGAACAACAACAGATATCAAGTGAACAATAACTTCTATTGAATAAATAAAATAGGTTGAAATTGTAAAGAACTAAAAGCAACTTGCTCGAATGGTGGTAGCTATCTCTGAGGAAGAGATGTGGCTCCTATGCACATCCATCTGAGCATAATTATTGCAATGAGACTCCAGAGGCCTTTTTAACATTATTCATGAATGTCAAAATCCTAGACATAAAAAATCCTAACCCTAGGACATGAAACGTCAAAAGTTATGTGGGCCCCGATGGGTAAGATGGTACCTCAACTTCTCAAGGTCATAATTTACAACCTCGTTTTAGGTGTGTGATATCCCTTTGGAAAGGTATTTTAGAGAGATACACATTATTCCATAAAACTCTGACTCCTGCTATAGTTTGACTATGGCAAGCCAAAAAAACATTGTTTAGAGCATGGAAATGGCCCTCAAAGTACATAAAGATGTATTGACATGAAAGCTTCCAAAATAAGCCAGTTGGATTAGGTGGGTGGCCACCGATCTCCATCTAGCAGTTGTGTAGGGCTTCAGACAACCTCGGAAGAGTAGAACCCACAATTACAAAGAATTACAAAAGAACGTGGTGAACTAAAAATATCAAAAGAAGGAAGTTGGAATAGGTGGGTGGCCACCAATATCCACCTCGATCATGCCTTGGTGGGAATCTTAAGACATGAGAAGGTAGCATAATTCATCTTATCCTTATATCTATGCAATAGGATTATGCTCTAACATCCACTCTGTCACACTTTTTTTCTTGGTTTGCAAAATAGAGTGAGCGATCAATGTCCTTTATAAGAACCACATACTTGGTGGTCATGATGAGCAATTTCATTTAGCTTTGTGTTCATATCGACCTTAGAAATCTCCAAATTATAGACATCTTAGCCTACTTAATAATCAATGGGTGCAATCATTCAATATTTCCATGTTCCTAGGGCCCTACAAAGCAAGTAGGCTCTCTTCATGGATTTATAATATTTTGATAGAATTACCTCCTTTCAACAAACGCTTCAAGGTCTAGGACAACTTCTTCTTTTCTAATAAGATCTACAACAAACATGACGGCCTTGGTCAAATATGATTGTGATATGCTTGAGATATGAATCTAAGTTGTAATGTTCTTTTATCATATGGATACATAGAACAAATTCTATCTTCTATAAGTATTTACAAAAATGTTGGATCATAACATTGTATCTAGAGCTTTACTTTATTACTTAAAGCACTTTGGTATTTATGAATTTTATTTTTTATTTATACTATACATACAATCCATAAGTTGCATTTAAAATTAAAAATATAAAGCATGAATATTATTATTTTCGGTTGAAATTACAACATTTATATTTGATGATTTGTGAACTTTTAACATTATAAAAAATTGAAAAAATGATATTTTATTTCAAATGATATTTGTTTTGAAATGTATAATCAATTTGATCAGTTATAAATTAAGTGAAAAGTTGTGATATTTTCTTTCCTGTTCGTGAAAAGTGATACAAACGGCGTGGGTTGTACAACCTCTCTCATCATCATCATATCAAGGGACCAAATCATCCCTAGGGACCAAATCATTACGGTTGTATTTTGCAGAGATCGAGATTTTGAATATGTTTGAATCTAGATCCTTTTACATCACGATAAATAATGAAAGGCCGTCTGAAACATAAACTTGATACGGAAATATTCTGCCGTGGAGCGAACATTCCAAGCAAATAACGTGTATACCTTTGAATTGGTGAAGGCCAAAAACTCCACCCGTCTTACTCTAGTCAAACGCCGCTGAGCCGTTTTATTTAGTTGATACCCATCCGGCAACACATTCACAAGATAGTAATTACCCTTACCCAATTTGTGCAACGAAGTAGTTCCTCGATTGATATGATAATTCATTTGTTATAGATTTGATGGTGGAAGAATAAAATGAACATCATTTGTCTTAGAAAATTACACTGGTAGTGGTATTAACCCATTCCTGTTGAAACTGGCAGGTCTCTTGAAAATAATCATCTGATGAGACCCTTTCCAAATTATTCAAGTTTTTTCTCAAACTAAAAATTTCAGTGTCTTCTAGTATTGAGCTTATTCATGATTCATCGTCACTTTGCAGAAGAATATAACAGCCATTTACTTAGCTTTTTGTGCAGATATCTACATAACAACAGCCTGAATGGCAGCGTTCCAGACTGGTTATCTGAACTCAAAAGCCTCAAAGAGTTGTACGTTTCCCTCTCTTCTCCTTTTTCTCTTGTTCCCGTTTGAGTTGATCTATGTTTCGTTTTTGGGGTTATCTTGCAGGTTTTTACAGGCGTAATTCCTGCACAACTTCTCCTCCTCAATCGTTCAGTGAAACTCATGTAAACATATCCTATTTCATATTACTTCTATTTATTTTGATATTTTGAAGTTCAATATATTGTTTTATATTGTGTATTCTAGCATTGCTAGATACAATAATATGGAGCCTAAGTAATCATGGAAAGTCTCTTTCTTTGGGAATGCATGGGAATTCCTACCTATGTATCCATAAGGGGGAATGCATATTGCGAGATGAGGTGTTGTTTAACATGGCTGAAGAGATAACAACAACAGGTTTGTGGACCTTGAAGAGGTAGTTGTAAAGCTTGTGAATGAAAGAAGGTACGAAAATTGTTGATCAATTGAATGTTCAGAATTTGTCGGAAAATCCACAGTGTTGACGACAAGATGTCACCAACACTGTGGATTTTCCGACAAATTCTGAACTTAATTTTCACCACAGAAACTTAAATGAACAATTGAATGTTTTCAATACTCTGATTTATCAATTAACTAATATGGAAGTAAAGTTCGAAGATGAGGACAAGGAAGTTATGTTATTGTGTTCATTTCATGAGTAGTGGGACCATCTAGTCACAAATATGTGGTTTAACAAAACAGATGTCATTGATTATGAAATTGTTGTGGGACCTTTGTTGTCTCAGGAGATAAGGAAAACATCACGTAAAGAAAAAACTCAACAGCACAAGAAATGGTGGTCAGAGGTTAATCTACAGAAAGAGGGAAAAATCAAAGGGGTACATCAAGGTCTAAGTCAAGAGGCCAAAAGAGTAAGCAGAAATGTTGGTTCTGTGGTAAATCTCGGCATCTCAAAAAGGATTGCTGGAAAAGAAAGAATTCATCCAAGGAGGACTCCACAAAAGACTCAAAGGAAGCTAATGTAGTAGAAACAACTTCAAGTTCTCGTTGATGAGGTATTGTCTACTTTTGATGTTTCACATCAACATCAACATTAATTGTTATATTCTGGTGCGTCCAACCACATGTGTATTCATAGAAATTGGTTCTAAACTTATCAATCTATTGATGATGGTGTTGTTTTTATGAGAAAGGAGTTTTTTTGTAAAATTGTTGGAGTTGATAACATCCAGATTAAAATGCATATGATTATGTAAGAATATTAACAGATGTAAGGGATGTCCTTGAACTAAGAAATAACTTGATATCTATGGGAGTTCTAGATTTTGTTGGTTACAAGTGTACAACTCAAGGTGGAGTACTGAAGGTGTCCAAAGGAATCTTAGTAGTCATGAAGGCAAAGAGGATCGGGAAACTTTATCGGCTTGAAGGAAGGACATAGGTAAATCGAGAAGTTGTAGAATCTTAAGATTCAAGTGACTATGTTTGTTTATAGCATGATTGTTTGATCGTAAGTCACTTCCAAGTTTGAACTTTGTGAATTTGAATTTTTGGAAGTATTGTGTTTTTGGAAAATAGAGTAGACATAAGTTTAAAGAAGGAAAACATATATGAAAAGGTATCCTTGATTACATTCATTCATATGTTTGAGGACCATCCCCTATAGTTTCTCTTGGAGGATCATCATATTTTGTGACATTTATAGATAATTACTCTAGGAAGGTTTGGGTCTATTTACTTAAAAGAAAATCTTATGTATTTAAGACTTTTAAGCAATTCAGAGTTTTGGTTGAAAAGAGCACGACAGGTCAGTAAAGTGTTTAAGGACAGATAATGGAGGTGAGTTCGCATATGTGGAATTTAAGAACTATTGAAAGGAAGCTAGGATTGAAAGACATAAGACCACAATTTATACTACTCAACATAATGGTGTTGTTGAACTCATAAATAGGACTCTTCAAGAGAAAGCAAGGAGCATGCTCAATAATGCCACGATGTAGAATTGTGGGAATAATTAGTTCTTACAACATGCAAACTGTAAGATTCCACAAGTGGTATGGACAAGTTATTCATGTGATTTTTCAAATCTGAGAATATTTGGTTGTGATGCTTGTGCTCTTATTTCTAAAATTAGTATTCTAAGTTAGATCTTAGATCAAATAAATATGTCTTTGATGGTATTGTGATAGAGTTAAGGGGTACAGACTGTGGGATACTACTACCCACAAACTCATCATATGCAGAGATGTAGTGTTTGATGAATCCTCACTCTTAAAAATTAGGATTGGAAGATGTTGAAGTGAGACAAGAAAAGGTACCACAAGTTCAACAAATTTAGTTGGAAATTCAACCATCTTCATAAAGGTAGGAGCATGAAGAAGTTCGAGAAGAAGAAGATGAAGATGTAGATGCAGAAAATATCCAGGAAACTGAGGATATGCCTTAACCATCTTTGAGGATATATTCACGAGTCAAGAATCCTCCTATAAGGTATGATGATTATATTTCATTTGTGGCTTTAGTTTCTATTGATGGAGAACCTAGTTGTTTTCAGGAAGCAATTGAGGTATATGAAAGTGCTCAATGGAAGAAAGCTATGAAAGAAGAAATGGATTCCTTAGAAATGATTAAAACATGGGACCTCTTAAAACTTCCAAAGGATAGGAAGGTTGTTGGCTACAAGTGGCTCTACAAATTGAAAAAGGGTGATGATGATAAAGTTGAAAAGTATAAAGAAAGACTGGTAGAAAAAGGGTGTTCTCAAAAGGAAGGTATTGATATTCATGAGATCTTTTCACCAGTTTTGAAGCCTGTTTCAATTCATGTTATGTTAGCACTAGTTGCTTTACTTGATCTTGAGTTACAGCAACTAGATGTTAAAACAACATTTTTACATGGAGATTTAGATGAAGATATATATATGGAGCAACAAGAAGGGTTTGTTCAGTATCGCAATAAGAATTTTTTTTGCAAACTGAAGAATTTATTGTATGACTGAAGATAGTCTCCTCGACAATGGTACAATAAGTTTGATTCCTTCATGGTGAGACTAAATTTTACAAGGAGTGAATATGATCATTGCGTTTACTTTAAAAAGTTGGAAAATAATATGTTCATTATTTTGGTGTTATATGTTGATGATATGCTTGTGGCAAGCAAGAGAATGGTCGAAATCCACAAGTTAAAGACTCAGCTGGCTAGGGCGTTTTATATGAGGGATCTAGGAGCAGCCAAACAAATATTAGGCATGGATATACAAAGAGACATGGAAAATTGCATGCTCTTGTTATCACAACAAATGTATGTGTAGAAAATAATTATGAGATTCGATATGAATAATGTGAAACCCGTAGAGATCCCTTTGGCTTCCCATTTCAAGATTTCATCATGTTTATGTCCTAGTAATGATGAAGAATAGGATTATATGTCTCATGTACCATATGCTAATGCAGTGGGAAGTTTGATGTATGTGATTCTGAGTACTAGACGAGATATTTCACATGCAGTTGGTCTTGTCTGTCGATACATGGAAAATCCAAGAAAAGGGAATTGGAAAGTAGTGAAATGGGTACTTCGATATATTAGAGGCATAAGAAGTTATTCTATCACCAATGATGGTTCCAAAGATGTAGTTTGTGGTTATGTAGATTCATATTTTGCAGGTGACTTGGAAAAAAGGAGATCCACTTCAGGATATGTCTTTGCTCTTGCAGGAGGACCTGTTAGTTGGATGTCAAAGCTTCAAAACGTAGTCGCTTTATCCACTATGGAGACAAATTATATGGCTTCTTCACATGCATTGAAGGAGACAATTTGATTATAGGGTTTATTGGGCGAGTTTGGAAGGATGCAGAACAAGGTGAAAGTATTTTGCGATAATCAAAGTGCTATTCATTTGGCTAGAAATCCAACTTATGACAGTAAGATGATGCATATTTGTGTTAAGTACCATTTTGTAAGATAGGTTGTTGATGAAGGTGGAGTGTATTTGGAAAAGTTCTATACAAAAATGAATTCTGCAGACATGTTTACGAAACCAGTTTTGTTAGATAAGATATGGTGGTGTTTGGCTACTCTTGGCTTGCAGAAAATGTGATGAATTAATTAAGGACATGATATATCAGGTAAATCGTTGTCAAGGTGTATATTGTTGGAAACATACCAACGAATTTCTCATGCTGTCACATGAACATGCATGCAGTTATGTTAATGCACATGCATGCAATCTCTTTATGAACTTCTCATGGAACTATGTCATCTATTCAAGATCAGTTTGCATAACTTAGTCATAGATGTTATATATGTGAGCATACCCATAGAGGTGGAGTACAATGTGAATGCAAGTGTGTGAAAGGAGCACATATAAGAGTGTGTGAGGAGAGGATGATTGTATGCCTATGAAAGCTATTGTAATTCTCCCTTGAATAATAAGAATAACGATAATCATTGCCCATGGCTTTTTTACTCAATGGGTTCCACAGAAATCATTGTGTCAAGTGTATGATTGATGTTATTGGTTTAATGCGTGTTTGATATTGCTTATTCTATGCTATGTTATATGATATGTTTTGCTTCCACTGCCTAACAAAGGTTTCCACGGAAGACTTTAGTAAGAAAATTGGACAAGGGGGATTTGGATCGGTGTTGTTTGGTAAATTACCTAAAGGAAAGGAAATAGCAGTTAAAGTGATTTCAATTTGAATTTTAAATTTACTGTAAGTGACATATATTATGAAAATCTTCAAATTATAGATATTTCTTACTTGACAGTGTTGTACTTATTTATGTATAACACTAGCATAATCACTTTGATAAACAGGTTGATCTTCTTTCTAGAGTGAATCGCAAGAACTTGGTATCTTTACTGGGATATTGTAATGAATCGAGAGAACTTATGCTCGTCTACGAACACATGTTTGAAGGGTCCCTTAAATACCACCTCTATGGTAAAATATATCTATCATAGATAAGTTTGTTGGAGTTGTTGGAATCGTTAATACAATAAATAACACATTTGGTCCTCCTTTTATTTACCAGAGTTTAGTCTTGGGCTTACTCAAATAAATTGGAAACCAAGAGTCAAAATAGTTTTATACGCAGCTCAGGGTAAGTTTCTTATGGATTTTTCTGATATATTATAAACTTCTTGTGGTAAAGATAAGTATATATATGTACTTATATATTACAAAGAACAAATCATGACTTAACATATTTTATGTTTGTATTTGAAGGACTTGAGTACCTGCATTAGGTTTTCAGCCCAAGGATAATTCGGACGGATGACAAGACCGCCAACATACTTTTAAAAAGAAATATGAATGGAAAATTGGAAGATTTTGGTCTGTCAAGAATGACAATGGATGGAGAGGATTCTCATGTCAGGACTACTATGAAGGGAACCTCAGGATACCTATATCCAAAGTATATGCACTTTCTTTGCAATACTGGAATGGAATTAATTACCCCATGGAATTTTCATTTTGGTTTACTAACTTGTCTTGTAATGCTTTCATAGGTATTATTGTTAACTAATCCTCCAATTATGTATTGTTAACTTAAAGAATATTGTTCATTGTTTCTTCAACTGCTCGATAGTTGAACTGTCCACACAACTGTCTGCCTATTCATATAAACATTGTATCTTCATTTTTAATGAATAATATGAAACCTACGATATGTTCTATGTTTTTTTTCCTCACTTTTTGCTAGTGGTATCACAACGCGGCTAAGGAAATTTGTAACATCCCACTCTTGTGCTCATTGAGAAAACTTATTCTTTGAGGGCACTTGATCACAAGTGATCGAGATTATTATTCTTTTGGGCATTAGATTATGATTATGAGGCATTATGGATTGATGACATGTTACATTGTCATATTGACATAGACAGGTGCTATTGACTTGGTTTTCCTAGTGTACAGGATTTTGGACCTTGAGGATGCAGAGGCATCGATAGAACCCCTTGGAGTCAGGGAGTGGATCGATTCAGGGAGTGGACTATTAGGGTTTGATTGTTTTATATTTGAAATTTGTGCATATGATTAGATGATATGATTATGGATTTATTTTTGACATGATTCATTGATGATGCAGGCTAACGATAGCTTGTCGAGTAGACTCACATGTGGAGTAGAGGGGTCACGCATGACTACCAGAGATATTGAGGGAGAGGTGTGGACAACAACCCTTCCAAAGCATACTAGCACTCCCTTCGTGGCTCAAACTGTAGGTTAACAATTGCCTAGTTCGAGATGGCCCATGATGTCATGAGGGAAGACTGCGATAGTCACTCATGATGATTCTAAGGGGTTCGCAATAAGGCAAGGGCCTTATTCCTTAGAGGCCCTTAGTCACCCACAAGATCACTTGGAGGAGTATTGACTCCAAGGGTTTTTATGTCTACCAAGTCATTCAATAGGTGAGTGGCACCCTTGCAGCACAGAGTGCGTCCTGAAGGGCACATCGTGCAAGAAAAACAGAAATAGGCGAGTGGAACCCTTGGAGCACATACTCTGTCCTAAAAGGCACATCGTGCAAGGGAAACATAATGAGGCAAGTGGCACCCTTGGAGCACCTAGTGCGTCTAGAAGGGCACGTCGTGTTGTTAATTAATAAATGGATGAGCCTAGATGGCCTTAGGACGAATAACGTGATAAGAAAATTTTTAAACAATTTCCCTAATAAAACATCCCCGAGTCTCGAAAATTAAAATCTAGGTCTAAGTGAAACTTGTGGTAAAAGAAAAATATTTATGTAAAAATAAAAATAAAAATAAATAAATAATAATGATAATCATCATAATCATGTGTCGAGAAGGGGGTAAGTAATTCTTTAAATTATAAAAAAACTTTTGGGGGATAAAATTTAGAAAGGGGGAAATAATTTTTTTATCACTTAGGCTAATCAAATTTTATTTATTAAAAAGGAAAAGGGGAAAAGGGGTTAATTTTACACACCTACCAATTTGATTTTTAAATAAGAGGGGAAAGAGAGAATTTAAAAGAATTAGGAAAATATAAAGAAAACCGGAACATAAAAAGAAAGGGGAAGCACAAGGGAAAAAGAAAAAAGTCTAGCTTAGTAAGGTATCTAGAATTTAAGAACTTTCTAAATTAAACTCAACTAGTAAATTAGTAAAGAGAAAAGTCATTAAAACTTGGAAGGGAATATGGGGACACCTAGGAGCGATTCTAGGAGTGCTTTTAGGTGGGTGAGGGAATTAGGAGTAATTAATTAATTAATGAAATTAATTTGTGGTGCAATGAAGGGGATGGGTGACACATGTACGGGAAGGATTTTATGAATTAAATTGTTGAAAAATAAATTAAATGAGAATTTGGGAAAGTAAAGGACTTAGAAACTCTATATAATGAAGGGAGAAGAAGTATGATGGATCTCTTCTGTGATGCGTAACGTTACACTGAGAAATTTTATACCTGACTGACTTAGCTTGTGGGAGTTGGGATACCAAGCTCAGTGAGGAGTGATAGCTCGGTCTTGCGAGGTGAGTTGGGAGCTAGCTATTCTTTGGTCAGTGTGTGTGGCCCCTTTGCGGCTTGGGGAGCTAAGGGGGAAGAAGAGTACCCCTAGCGTTGGTTGGGAGGTCCCGGTGAAGTCTCATCGGTCGGCAAGGAGTTGCACGGAGCACGCGGGACAACAACTCAGAGCGGGCTACTTGGGATACGATACACTTCCTTATTTCTGCATGGTAGATTATTAGTATGCTTTACACTCTTAGTCTCTATGTTTAATTGGGTAAGGAAAATGATTGACTTAGAATTTTAATTGATGAATGATTTTCCTCATAGCCTTAAGCTCGTTGTTGATTGATTCCCTTGGCTTGGGATCCCTACATGTCATGATCGTCCTATGGTTTTATTGATTCGTGATGATTTGTGGTTTACATTTTTTTCCTTTGTCCCTAAGTCATCAGTCCATGCCTGAGCAGTCGGCCAGGATCCTGATCTACGTTCGTCACTTCGGTGTTAATAGACCTATAGATCTAAACGCCTTGCTTTTCTGTGTGTGGATGATGAGCGATGGATGTTTCTACCCAGCCTTCTACCCTTGTTGATTGCTCATGTTTGATTGATGGTCATTGTGTTTTCTTGTGATGGACTTTTCTGCGTTGATTGGTTCATGGTTCAGCGATTGGTCTTACGCTTCTTGTGACTGAATTTTTCTACCTTGATTGATTTTCTACCTATTGTTTATATTTTATCCTTTGTGATTTCATTGACATTTCCCATCTCTTGAATGGAGAAATCTCAGCGCTGTCCACTTGGATGAAGGTGTTTTTTTTTTAAATAAAAATAACCTTGACTCTGAATTGGAATCATTTTTTGGCAGTAATTTATTGTATGGCATCCTCTTTTATTTTCCTTTCCTATTGGAGACTGCGATCAAACCTTCAGACATTGTTTATTTTATTTTATTTTACCTACTTCTTGACTGAGAACTTGCCTGATTTCATTATTTATTGAGAACAAATTTTTACTGTTATTTTAATCGGTGTCAACAGGGATCAATCATATCTGCTTGCAGTCAATGTTTTCCCTTCAGACCACAATTAATTTGATTGCGAAATGACCCCCTTGACTGCGATTTTCATTAGCAAATGGCTCGACTTTGCTTACTGTGCGTCTGCCACTTCGCCTTTATCGAGTGACTGTTAGTGTCATCGTTTTTCCTTGCTAAGTTAATGGTATTTCTATTTTCCTTATACTGTTGCTTCTTATTTTAGTGTCATGATGTATCTATTTAAAAGACAGGCATTTCGAATGGAAGGGTGTAGCTTATGCCAGCGAAATCATTGTTGTTCACCTGCGTTTTAGCAGTATTTAGACAGTGAAATTATTCGCGACTTTAAGATGTGGACAACGAAATATTTCATAATTATGGTTGACTTTATTTAATACACGCTCAAATAATAGGCAGGTTCTTGTTATATCTTTCATATGCCAGCGAAATCGTAGTTGTTCACCTGCGTTTAACAATATTTAGACAGCGAAATTATTTTAGCACTGGTAACTATTAATAGCATTAGAATCGTCCGTGACCGATATATTATTTAAGCCTGCATTTCTGTGGATCGGTGTGGTTGCGTTCTAATATAGTTGAAGAATGCCTGCGTCTTTGTATCAGACTTGAATGTATGAGCCTTGACAGCGTGCATTTTGACAACCGACGTTTGTTAGACAACCTAGAATGATGTCTGCGTCTTCATAGAACAGAATCGACCTACCGTATTTGAGTTTCCTTATGACAATGGTATTGCTTGGGTATTTAATTTACATCATAGTATCATTTACATGCCAACTATCATGCTTGACATATGGTAGTAGCATTCACCCAACATTTAAATTGACATACCCTGAACTGTTCATAATTCTTGGATGGTCGTCAGTAAACGATTGGGCCCCTTTTTCCACTAAACCACCTTCTTATCCTCTTTTCCTTTTACACCTCGACAAGTTTGATAATGCTACAGTGACCCCACCCATTTCTAAACCTGCATTAACCTTTAACTGGTTGTACCTTGGCCTCAACGTAAAAACGCCCGAATGTACTCATTAACTTACCACTCGTGATGCATTGGGGTTTCCGAGTCCCTCAATGTTCAAGTATAGATCTTGGTAGAATTTTTTAAACCATTGGGACTTACCGAGAATTTGGAGTTGAAGGTTTAAGACAAAAACATTAAACGATTTACCTATTGTTTTTAGAATTTCCCTCTTAGTTTAAACATTAAAAAACTACTTTCCACAACCTGATTTTCACATATATAATTAATTACAGAAGGGTTGTAGATTACACTAATTCAAATATCAATTTCCTTTTTGGATTGTAAGAGTTTACAAATTTTAGCTAACTATTACAACGTGTATTTTTCCTTCACACGGTGTTGAAGGTCTTGGTTACCTTTATTAAATGTTGATTTAATTGTGGTTTGTTGCATTTCAAGGGTTGTGTTGTTCTATATTTTGTTGCCCTTTAATGTGGTTCCATTTGGGTAAACGGAGTGATGTAGATGGATTCGATTCTTAAGGGCGATTACTTGGATAGGATGTCCTAGCTATGTTAATGGTCAATCTATTTTTACCTTGTTGACGGAAGCAGTTTTCATAGGAATGCATTAGCTATATTCTCGAGAGATTACTTCATCGATGGTTAACCACGTCATTTAATTGAGGCATTTGGAAAAAGAATGGTTGTGCCAAGGATTTAATGTGATGTTCGGTTGTTGTGGAAGTTTTTTTCCCTTGCGTCGTGTGGACTTGACCAATTGGCTGCCTGGGGCATAGTCTTCTTGTATGTTGACAGTAAGTTGGGTCTCCTAGCACGTTGAATCCTTCTGGGAGTTGGTCTAGTTGCGTCATGTTGCACCTTGGTCATTGTCATGCCTATTGCCTGGCGATGGCATGATTCCTGTTGAGAGGATTATTGTGCACCCTAAGAATAGAGGCAAATGACAACTTGTCCGAAGTCTATGCTTCCCATGTGAGTGTTGTTGATTGTTGTAAATTGTTGTTAGCGCTTGAGTTGTAACAACTTCATGCATTTGGTTTGCGCACCTTGAGGTTCTATTCATTGGTCATCAAGGTTGTTGTGTCGGGAGGGGCATGTTTTCCTTAGCTTGTAGGCATGGTCATAATTGTGTCGGGTGGTTAGTTGTTTCTCCTTGTTGTCTTCCAGATGTTTCTCCCATTCGCTCTTGTTCCAGTGCGTGGGGTCATAGTTGTTTGTTGCCTATTCAGCAGGCGTGGTGCTCACTGTCAGGTATGTTGTCTAGTCGTAATCGTTGTTGTATCCCTGAAAAAAAAAATTAATTTCACACTTTATGCTTCGCTTGTAGTCGTAACGTTGGGGTTGTTACATATGGTATCAGAGTGGGTTCAACCCTGGGAATATGGATCATCATGCTTTCCACTGTAGTAAACCTTTGAGTATCAACCTAGTGCTTCTTAAAACTTTAATGAGTTCATCCGGTGATCTTGTTTATAGGCCACCTTGGAGGTTCGCAATGTGGTGTCATGGAAGGAGGTGCGATACCTGCAAATATTTCCACACCCTCGGAGTCGAACCCCTAATGGGAAGGGAAAGTCCTTGGGATGGATTCGTTTATTGTAAGGTATGATAATGGTCTAACAAGGCCCTTCCAGGTGTGTCAAAGGGCCTTGATTCACCATTGGTATTGAGAGGAGGAGAGGGCACCTGTACCCCTGAGGGTCCAGGGCGCGACCTAGATAGTACAGTTAGCATCCACCGAGAACTCAAGAGAGTTCAGTTCTCGAGTCCATGAGTGTTGCAGATGGTTGTGTCGTCGAGGCATGGTTATAGAGAAGGGCATTGTGCTTCACACATCGCGATTACGACCTCTAGCCTGAAGGTCTGAAGGGTGGTGTTTGAACTAAAGGGGAGCATTCTTCTATGGTGGAAGACGCTCCTGACACTTTTAAGAATGGTCATCAAAGACATGTCATGGGAACGGTTCAAGGAATGGTTCCACGACAGGTATATTCTGAGGAATTCATTGAGCGTCCACTCAACAAGTTCAAACACCTCACGACAGGACAACTGTATGGTGCCTGAGTACGAGGCCTATTTTTAGAGCTGCTTTAGTATGCTCCTCACCCTTACCAAGAAACTTAATCTCAACAAGTTTTTGTTGGACTTAGCATTGGAATTAAGCTTCTACTTTGACTACCAGGATTACTGGACCGAAGAAGGTGTGTTGGATTGTGGGGAGCCACATTACCAACATTACTACCAAGAGGAAAGGGCTAGAGTGTCTGGATCGGTTGGACCCACTACCATGGGAGTTTTGGGCAAGGCCCATCAGATTCTTGCAGCGGTGAATAGCCGCTAGGTAGAGCACAAGTCGACTATGCTCGAGACGTCAGGTACCCTCACTGACCAGACCCTTAGCATTGATAGATCTCAGTGCTACTGAGAGTTTCTACTCTGGTATAACACTAAAAGGGATTAAGGTAAAGGAAGTCGAACAAGATGATTTTAGATTTGTCGAGATAGCTTCGGGAGCCAAACAGAAGGTTGGAGGAAAATTTATCGGTTGTACCTTAACCTAGGAGAGTTTGTCACCAGGGCCAACCTGTACATCATGATCTTAGAATCTTATGATGTTGTGATCAGTATGGACTGGTTGGAATTGCATGAGGCGATACTCAACTATAAGACGAAACAATTGAGCTTGGTCGATGATGAGGGACAAAGACACATGATTGTAGGACGGAACCAGGGATTTTCCCTGAGGTTCATCTCTTCCTTGCAACTACGGAAGAGCATGCGCAAGGGATGTAATCTTTATGCAACCCTTGTGTTAAAATAAAAGGGAGTAGCGGAAGATCTAGAACACCTTCCAGTGGTAAGAGAGTTTGTAGACGTCTTTCTGGAAGAGTTACCTGGAATGTTGCCGGAGAGGGAATTTGAGTTTTACCATAGACCTGAAACCGGGGACCGAACCGATAAATAGCATTCATTATCATATGTCGACCCCATAGTTATAGGAGTTGAGAATGCAACTGAAATAATTGTTGGACCTGGGACTGATATGTCCAGGTGTGTCACCATGGGGTGCGCCTGTTATTTTCATATGAAAGAAGGATGGGTTATTGAGGCTCTGCATTGACTATCGTCAATTGAACAAGGCAACGATCAAGAATCAATATATGTTTCCAAGGATTGATGATCTATTCGATCAGATGAAGGGTGCGATGGTGTTCTCAAGGATCGATTTGCAATCAATATATAACCAGTTACAGATTAAGGAGGATGACATCCCTAAGACTGCCTTTAAGACAAGGTTTGGCCATTACGAGTTTACTTTTTTACCATTTGGACTGACAAATGCCCCAGGAGTATTTAAGAGTTTGATGAATGGGGTGTTCCGCAAGTACTTGGAAAAGTTCATCCAAGTATTTATTGATGATATTTGATTTACTCTCGGACGACGAAGGAGCATGATGAGCACTTGTGCTTGGTACTACATTGTCTGGGAGAGCAAAAATTGTTTGAGAGGTTATCCAAATGATCGTTTTATCAATTGAAGATTCACTACTTAGGGCATGTCATCTCCAGAGAGGGTATTGTCATGGATCTAGCAAAGGTCAAGGCTATTATGGAATGGCTTGCACCGACAAATGTCTCGGAAGTGTGTAGCTTCATGGGTTTAGCAGGATGCTATCGATGGTTCATCTAGGGATTTTCGAAAATAGAAAATCTGATAACGAAATTATTGAAGAAGAACACAAAGTTTTCTTGTACCAAGAAATGCACGGAAGAAGTTCGAAGGCTCAAGGAGATGTTGACAATAACACCCATACTAAAGGTCTCTGACATGGATGCAAATTTCTTGGTGTGCACTGACACATCCAAGGAAAGCTTAGGAGGATTCTTGATGTAAGATAGTCAAGTGATCACCTACGTCTCGAGGAAACTGAGAAGGCATGAGGAGAGCTATGGGATGAACGATTTGGAGTTGTTAGTCATTTTTTATGCCTTGAAGGTTAGGAGACACTACCTAGTTGGACGAAAATTTTGAATTAAGATGAACCATTGTGGACTACAACACATCTTTATGCAAGGTGACCTGGATGCACGACAATGATGTTGGTCGGAACTGCTTAGTGAGTATGATTTTGAGATTTCTTACATAAAAGGAATAGTGAACCGAGTGGCAATGCATTGAGTTGGAGACCACACATATTTTCGGTGTTGCATCTTCAAATGAATCTACGTGAAAATATTCTAACTTTACAGTGCAACAATGAATGGTACGAAGAGGTCGAGGATTTTATTGGACAAAACACAATGAGGGTACCAAGATTTGAAGGATTTACATTGACGACGATGGATTATTGGGGTTCAAAAATCGGATATACGTACCACTGAATGATGATTTGAGGAGGTTGATCCTAAACGAGGCTCATAGAGAAGTGTACATGGCTCACCCAAGAGTCACGAAGATGAGGGTGGACCTTAAACCCTTATTCTTCTGGAAAGGAATGAAGGAAGACATAGTCAACTATGTGGCCAAATGTCTAGAATGTTAGCAGGTAAAGGCGGAACATAGACATCCAACACGGTTACTATAGCCACATGTTATTCCAAAATCAAAATGGGAGGTTATTTCAATGGATTTTATTGTTGGATTTCCACTTAAGGCAAGGAGGCATGACTCAATTTTTGTAGTAGTCGACACTTTGACGAAGAGTGCTCATTTTATTCCTACGCATACGATATATTAGGCACCTGACATAGCTAGAGTTTTTGTCAGTGAGATTGTGAGGTTGTATGGCATGCTTAAGAGCATTATATCTGATCAAGGATCGGTGTTTACTACACGATTTTGGACTAGTTTCGAAGAGGCCTTGGGAACCCAACTTAACTTCAGTACTGCATATCACCTACAGACTGACAAAAAGAATCAACCAACAAACCATACCTTGGAAGACATGTTGCGCATGTACGTGATGGACCAACAGAAGCATTGGGAGGAATTCTTGCCACTGGTAGAATTTTCTTATAACAACAGTTACCAAAGTGCCATTAACATGGAGCCTTTCGATCTTCTTTCTGGGTGACTGTGCTAGACTCCTTTGGGTTGGGATTAGCTTAAGGATATGGTCCTGGTGGGATCGGAAGTGATCCAAGAATTGGAAGATTAAGTTCAAACTATAAGACATGGGATCAAGGAAGCACAGGATCGAAAAGAGTTATGTGGATGTGCATCGTGTTGACCATAGTTATGATGTGGCAATCAAGTATTTTCTTGGAAGAGACCACATAAGAGTTAGATCAAGTTTGGAAAAGGGGCTAAACTATCTCCTACAATATTGTGGAAAAGAGAGGATCGTGGCCTAATTAGTAGCCTTGCCTGATTATTGAGGAGTATGTGTGATGTATTTCATGTCTCTGTTTGAGACATTATGAATAGTGATCCTACACATGTTTTGACTTGAGCGCCTGGTAGGTGTCATATGAGGTTGCTCTCATGGCTGAGTCGATCCTCATCCTGTATCATCACATTTGACATCTACGGTGTCGAACAATAGATCAGGACAAGGTCCAGTGGGACAACTATAGTCTTCACTCAGCGACCTGGGAGGATGCATATGATATGCGCCATCAATTTCCATTTTTGTTTGATAGATAGAATTATGATATTATGATACACATTATTTTGGCACTTATATACTGTGAAACTTCAGGATGAAGTTTAGACCAAGAGGGGGTGTATGTAACATCTTGCTCTTGCGCACACTGAGTGAACTTATTCTTTGAGGGAACTTTCTCACAAGTGATCCAGATTATTATACTTTTTGGGAATTAGATTATGATTATGAGGCATTATGGATTGATGACATGTTACTTTGTTGTATCGACACAGACATGTTCTATTGACTAGGTTTTCCTAGTGTGCAAGATTTTGGATCTCGAAGATGCACAGGCATCGACGGAACCCCTTGGACTCCCGATCAAGTCAGGGAGTGGACTATTGGGGTTTGATTGTTGTATATTTGACATTTGTGCATTTGATTAGATGATATGATTGTGGATATATTTCTGACATGAGCCGTTGATGATGAAGGCTGACGATAACTTGTTGACTAGACTCACATGTGGAGTAGAGGGATCACACACAACTATCAGAGACATTGAGGGAGAGTTGTGGATAGCAGCCCTGCCATAGCCTACTAGCACTCCCTTTGTGGCTTGAACTGTAGGTTAACGTCTACCTAGTTCGAGAAGGTCCACAATGCGGTGAGGGCATACTGCAATAGTCACTCACGATAATTCTAAGAGGTGCACAATAAGGCAGGGGCCTTATTCCTTAGAGGCCCTTAGTCTCCCACAAGATCACCTGGCGAAGTATTGACTCTAGGGGTTTTGATGTCTACCGAGTCAGTCAAGAGGCGAGTGGCAGCCTTGGAGCATGGTGTGCGTCCTGAAGGGCACGTCGCGCAAGAATAACAGAAATAGGCGAGTGGCACCCTTGGAGCACGTAGTGCATCATGAAGGGCACGTCGCGCAAGGGAAACATAATGAGGCGAGTGGAACCCTTTGAGCACCTAGTGCATCCTAAATGGAACGTTGTGTTGTTAATTAATAAATAGAGGAACTGAGATGGCCTTAGGACGAATAACATGATAAGAAAAATTTAAAACAATTTCCCTAATAAAACATCACCGAGTCTCGAAAATTAAAATCTAGGTCTAGGTGAAACTTGCGGTAAAAGAAAAATATTTATGTAAAAATAAAAATAAAAATAAAAAAATAATAATCATAATCATAATAATCATGTGTCAAGAAGGGGGTAAGTAATTCTTGAATTTATAAATAATCTTTTGGGGGATAAAATTTAAAAAGGGAGAAATAATTGTTTTATTACTTAGGCTAATCAAATTTTATTTATTAAAAAAGGAAAAGGGGAAAAAGGGTTAATTTTCTAGACCTGCCAATTTGATTTTTAAATAGAAAGGGAAAGAGGGAATTTAAAATAATTAGGAAACTAGGAAGAAAAGCGTAACATAAAAAGAAAGGGGAAACGTAAGGGAAAAAGAAGAGAGTCTAACTTAGTAAGGTATTTAGCATTTAAGAACTTTATAAATTAAACTCAACTACTAAATTTGTAAGGGGGGAAGTCATTAAAACTTGTAAGGGAATATGGGGACACCTAGGAGTGATTCTAAGAGTGTTTTTAATTGGGTGGGGGAATTACGAGTAATTAATTAATTAATGAAATTAATTTATGGTGCAATGAAGGGGATGGGTGACACATGTACGGGAAGGATTTTATGAATTAAATTTTTGAAAAATAAATTAAATGGGAATTTGGGAAATTAAAGGACTTCCAAACTTTATATAATGGAGGGAGGAGAAGGATGATGGATCTCTTCTATGATGTGTAATGTTATGTTGCATAATTTTAGACTTGACTGACTTATCTTGTGGGAGTTGGGATACCCAGCTCGGTGAGGAGTGGTAGCATGGCCTTTTAGTGCGCATGGCCCCTGGCAGCTCATAAGAATAAGGGAGAATAATAGTACCCCTAATTTTGTCTAGGAGGTACCAATGAGGTATCATTGATCGACAAGTGGGAGCTACATTGAGTGCGCAGGACAACAACTCAGTGTGGGCTATTTGGGATATGGTATGATTCCTTATTTTTGCATGGTAAATTATTAGTATACTTTACGCTCTTAGTCTAGATATGTTTAATTGGGTAAGGAAATTGATTGACTTAGCATTTTAATTGATGACTGATTTTCCCCGTACACTTAAGATTGTTGTGGATTGATTCCCTTGGCTTTCGATCCCTGCATGTCATGACCATCGTATGGTTTTATTGATTTGTCATCATTTGCGGTTTATATTTTTTTCCTTCGTCCCTAACTCATCAGGCCATTCTTGAGAAGTCGTCCAAGAGCCTGATCTACTGTCGTCACTTCAGTGTTAATAGAGTTATGGATCTAAATGCCCTACTTTTTTGTGCCTGGATGATGAGTGATGGATTCTTTTGCCCAGCCTTCTACCCCTGTTGATTTCTCATGGTAGATTGATGGTCATTGCACTTTTTGTGATGGACTTTTCTACGTTGATTGGTTCATGGCTGAGCGATTGGTCTTACGCTTCTTGTGACTGAATTTTTCTGTCCTGATTGATTTTCTTTAGAAGAGTTACCCTTTGAGTATTGTTTATATTTTATCCTCTGCGATTTCATTAACAATTCCCAGCTCTTGAATGGAGAAATCTCAGTGCTGTCCACTTGGATGAAGGTGTTTTTAAAAATAATAATAATAACAATCGTGACTGTGAATTGGAATCATTTATTGGCAGTAATTGATTGTATGACATCCTCTTTTATTTTCCTTTCATATTGGAGACTGTGATCAAACCTTTCAACATTGTTTATTTTATTTTATTTTACCTACTTCTTGACTGAGAACTTGTCTGATTTCATTATATATTGAGAACAAAGTTTTACTGCTATTTTAATCAGTGTCAACAACGATCAATCATATCTGCTTGCAGTCAGCATTTTCGGATTGTGAAATCACCCCCTTGATTGCGATTTTCATTAGCAAATGGCTCGACTTTGCTTACTGTACGTCTGCCACTTTGCCTTTATCGAGTGACTGTTAGTGTCATCGTTTTTCCTTGCTCAGTTAATGGTATTTCTATTTTCCTTATAATGTTGCTTCTTATTTTAGTGTCATGATGTCTCTAGTTAGAAGACAGGCAATGTGAATGGAAAGGTGTAGTTTATGCCAATGAAATCCTAGTTGTTCACCTGCATTTTAACAGTATTTAGAAAGTGAAATTATTCCCGACTTTAAGATGTTGACAATGAAATGTTTCATAATTATGGTTGACTTTCTTTAATACATGCTCAAATAATAGGAAGGTTCTTGTTATATCTTTAATATGCCAGTGAAATCGTAGTTGTTCACCTACATTTAACAATATTTAGACAACGAAATTATTTTAGCACTGGCAGCGATTGATAGCATTAGAATTGTAGGTGACCGGTATATTTTTTAAGCCCACGTTTCTATGGATCGGTGTGGCTGCATTTTAATATAGTTGAAGAATGCCTGGATTTTTGTATCAGAGTTGAATGTATGATCCTTGACATCCTGCGTTTTGACAACCGACATTTATTAGACAGCCTGGAACAATGTCTGTGTCTCATAGAATGGAATAGACCTATGGTATCTGAGTTGGCTTACAAAAGTTGTATTGCTTAGGTATTTAATTTACATTAGAGTATCATTTACACACCAATTATCATGCTTGACAGATGGCAGTAGCATTCACCCAACATTTAAATTGACTGCCCTTGAACGGTTGCTAATTCTTTGATGGTTGTTAGTAAATGATTGGGCCCCTTTTTTGAGTAAACCACCTTCTTATCCTCTTTTCTTTTTACACCTTGGCAAGTTTGATAATGCTAGAAGGACTCCACCCCTTTCTAAACCTGCATTTACCTTTAACTGGTTGTACCTTCACCTCAACTTAAAAATGCCTAGATGTAGTCATCAACTTAGCACTCGTGATGCATTGGGATTTCTGAGTCCTTTAATGTTCAAGTCTGGATCTTGGTAGAATTTTTGAAACCATTGGGACATACTGGGAATTTGGAGGTGAAGGTTTAATACAAAAACATTAAACGATTTACCTATTTTTTTTTAATTTCCCTCTTAGATTAAAAACAAAAAAACTACTTGCCACAACCTGCTTTTCACATATATTATTAATTATAGAAGGGTTGCAGATTACACTAATTCAAATATCTTTTTCCTTTTTGGATTGTAGCAGTTTAAAAATTTTAGCTGACTATTACAACGTGTATTTGTCCTTCACGCGGTGTTGAAGGTCTTAGTTACCTTTATTAAAGGTTGATTTAATTGCGCATTTGTTGCATTTCAAGGGTTGTGTTGTTTGATATTTTGTTTCCCTTTAATGGTGGTTCCATTTGGGTAAACGAAGTTATGTAGATGGATTTGAGTCTTAAGGGAATCTCCCTGGATAGGATGTCCTAGTTAAGTTAAAGGTCAATTTATTTTTACCTTGTTGAGGGAAGCAGTTTGCATAGGAATGTATTAACTAGATTCTCGAGAGATTACTTCATCGACGGTTAATCGCGTCATTTAATTGAGGCATTTGGAAAAAGAATGGTTGCACCAAGGATTTAATGTGATGTTGGGTTGATGTGGAAGTTTTTCTCCATTGTGTTGTGTGGACTTGACTGATTGGGTGCCTGGGGCATAGTCTTCTCTTATCTTGACAGTCGGTTGGGTCTTGTAGTGCGTTAAATCCTTCTGGGAGTTGTTCTAGTTGCGTCATGTTGTTCCTTGGTCATTGTCATGCCTATCGCCTGGCGATGGCATGATTCTTGGTGAGGGGTTTATTTTGCGCCCTATGAATAGAGGCAAATGACAACTTGGTCAGAGTTTGTGCTTCCCGTGTTAGTGTTTTTGATCATTGAAAATTGTTGTTAGTGCTTGAGTTGTAACGCCTTCATGCATTTGGTCTGCGCTCCTTGAGGTTCTAGTAATTGGTTGTTAAGGTCGTCATGTCAGGAGGGGGATGTTTTCCTTAGCTTGTAGGCATGGTCATGATTGCGTCGGTCAGTTAGTCATTTCTCCTCGTTCTCTTATGCATGTTTCACCCAACTACTCTTGTGCCAATGCGTGGGGTCATAGTTTCCTGTTTCTTGTTTGGCGGGAGTGGTGCTCACTATCAGGTATGTTGTCTAGTCGTAATCGTTGTTGTCTCCTTGAAAAAAATAAAAATAAAAATTAAAAAATCGAGCTTTCTGCTTCGCTTGTAGTCGTAACGTTGGGGTTGTTACAAAATTTGCGTGGAGGTTCTTCGTGTGCATCTACGAGGATCACCTACATGGAGTTGAGCACTTGGTGTGGAAGAGAGGCGTTGTTTCTCTTGTTGGAAGAGAGGTGTTTCCTTATTGTATCTATGTACAATTTAGCTCGTGTATCATTGGAGGATCATTGGAAGATCATTATCCAGTCTGACATCACGTCCGAGGAGGCAAAGGAGCTTTATGTTAATAAAATCACGCTTAGGGACTGACACCTAGAGAGTTGTTAATAAAAATATATTGGGAGCATGATATGTGGAATGAATCTGTTGCAGAGGCTGACTAAAGAGGCCAAGAACCATTGCATGTCCAAACTGCTACAAAGTGTTGGAGTTGTGGTACATCGTTTGAATTTTTTTATTTATTTTTTCTGAGAACATAATTCTTTAACATGCATTCATTAATCTCAATAGTGGGATTTGTGCTTTCTCGGAGAGAAAATTATCAGGAGTGGTTCAGAAAAATCAAGCATACTTTTATTTTAATGATTTGTGGGATGGTATTTGTGAAAATATTGATGAGAACTCAGAAGATAGCCCAGATGATAACTCATGTGATAGTGATCCAGAGGATCCTACAAATGCTAAGGAACTTCCTATCTAGAAGAGAAAGGACAAAAAGGCCTATTCTTTGATTTCTGCCTCACTGAGTGAAGAGGTAAGAAAACATATGATTTCTTGTAAAATTGAATTTCAAGCCTTAAAGAAACTCATAGATCTTTATGAATCTCATTCTAAACTTGAAATTATTCAAATAATAATGAATTTATTCAATTTAGAGATGAAAGATAATGATCCAATGAAGCTAGCCTCAGAAATTAGATCTCTTTACCATGATATTAAGGCTACTGGTGTGGAAGTTGATTTACAACTTATAACTTTTATGGAATCTCTTTACCCCACTTATTCACACTATCTTGAATCTCTTCAAGATAGTGAAAAAATGAAACAATTTACCTTTGATAAAATTGTTGAGAAAATTGTGGAAAGATAAAAAGCCTTTGGGAAGAAGGAGTCACTTCCCAATTCTGAAACTCTATGTCTTGTGCAGGAAGGGAAAAAGTCCAGTAATGATCCTGCTAGACATAATAATATCATCAAAGGTCATGGTAGAAAGAAGTTTAGAGGAAGGGGGGGTAAAAATTATAAAGGCGATAGACAATATTTTTAGCAACAACACCAAAACAAAGATAATCAATCTATACAATGCTATAGATGTGGAAAAATGTGTCATACAACTAGTTTTTGCAGAACTACTCGGTAGAATATTCCTAATAAGAAAGAGAAAAATCAAGATAAACACAAGCAACCATCATAGAAAGCTAATTCTCTTGAATTTGCACATCATGTTGTTGCATATTGCGATCTTGGCATTGAAGAAGTTTATAGTACTTCATTTTCTTCTTGGAATGACACTTGGTTATTAGATACTGGAGCCACATGCCATATGTCATTTAGAAAAGATTTCTTTGAGACATTTAGTGCTAAAATTGATGGAGTAGTTTATTTTGTTGATAAGTCAGAGTTAAAACCTTATGGAATTGGTTCAGTTAGACTTAAGTTTCCAGGATATGTTTATTAGATACTCCATTATGTCCTTTATCTACCACAATTAAAAAGAAATTTAATGTAGCTTATCCATATAAGAAAACAATGCCATTCAATTCATGTGTTTGGTGGCATCGTTGAAATTAGAAGAGCTTATGATAATATGATTGTCATGACTGAAGTGGAAAATGACAATCTTTTAAAACTAAATCCTACCTAAATTAATGTTCAAAATTTAGCAAATTTGGCTCAGGATAGTGGTAATTTGTCTTCTAGTTTGTTATGGCATGCTCAATTTGGTCAAATTAATTTTGATATTCTGAGGCTTATGAAGCATTAAGGAATTAAATGGCTTCCTACAATTCCGAGACAACTTTCTCAATGTGTTGCATGTATTTTAGGCAAACACAGTAAACAACCTTTTCATGACTCTATGTCTCAACCTTCTAGAAAGCTTGGTCTTATTCATTCAGACTTATGTGGACCCATGCCTGTTCCATCCACAATTGGCATTAAATATATGATGATGTTTATTGATGAATATACTAGGATATGTTGGGTTTATCTATTACAAGAAAAATCACAAGCTTTTGATACATTTAAAAAATTTCATTTATGTATTAAAAATGAAACTCAACTCAATATTGGAACTTTTAGAACTCATAATGGTGGTTAATATACATCTTTAGTTTTTGAAAAATATTTGCAGAATAATGGTATCAAACATCAGACCACTTTTCCTTTTAATCCACAACAAATTGGCGTTGTCAAACGAATGAATAGAACTTTGTTGAATATGATCAGATCAATGATATTTTTTAAGAATGTCAAATTAATGTTTTGGGGAGAGGTGGTCCTTTGTGTTGTTTAATTAAGAATTGAAGTCCTCTACTTGCACTTCAAAATAAAACTCCTTATGAAATGTGGCTTGGCCATCTTCCAGTTGTCAATCATTTAAGATTTTTTGGTTCCACCTATTATTCTTTTATTCCTGAATAACAGAGAAATAAATTAGGAGCAAGAAGCAAAAAGTGCATTTTTCTTGGATATTCTAATACTTCAAAAATCTTATAGACTTGATGATAAAGAAACCAAAAAAATTATTGTTTCTAGAGATGTTATATTTCTTGAGTTTGATAAATATTAAATCACCGTTGACAAACAACTTGCTTGACTTGATCAATTTCACTCTAAAAAATTCTATCATGAATGGCATAATGAACTTACAAATCTTGAAGGAGAGATTCATGTTCTAGATCAATCTTTGAAATTTCTTTCGACAACATCAACTTATTCTTCTGGTTCTCCATTAGATAATGTATAGAATGTGGGAGAATAAATTTTAAATGACAATAGGGAATCAAAGCTTGTCCTTGAATTATCTCTTGAAGAACCATCTCTTGAAGATGAGGAAACATCACATTAATCAATACGTAGATCAACAAGGACCATGACATTTCCAAGAAAATATGATGAGTTTCTCATGGATGTTACTTCAAACTCAAGTAATAGTTTTCATAGTTCTTTTGATTGTGAATTAAATATTTATGGTGTTTATGAACCTGCCTCCTTTCAAGAATAATTAACTAGTGATGCATGGAAAATTGCAGTGTAGAGAGAGTATGATTCTCTCATAAAAAATGGAACTTGGAGGTTTGTGGACCCTCCATTTAGAATCAAACCTTTTGGCTGCAAGTGGGTGTATAAGAAAAAATATAAAGTGGATGGCTCTCTTGATAAACAAAAAGAAAGACTTATAGCAAAAGGATATGCTAAAAAAGAAGGTGTTGACTACACAGAAACGTTTGCTCCTATTGCAAAATGGGGCACTATTCGAAGTTTGTTCTCTTTCGCAACTCAGAATGGATGGAAAATTCATCATATGGATGTTAATACTGCATTATTGAATGGAGACTAGAAAGAAGATGTATATATGACTCAGGCTGAAGTTTTTACTGTCAAAGTTCAAGAGAATAAGGTATGTAAATTGGTAAAGCCTTTATATGGCTTGAAGCAAGCACCATGTGCTTTGTGTGAAAACTTAATTGAGCATCTTCTAAAATTGAACTACAAACATTTAAATCTATATGTCTACTTCAGTTTATTTGATGTATATTGGATCAATAATGATCACTTGGAGATCATGAAAGTAAACTATTCTTGTTGATTCTACAATTGAATCCGAATATGTTGCAATAACTCAAGACATAAAAGAAATAATTTGTCTTCACAAAATACTTAAATATTTGCAGGAGAAACAAATGAGTTCAACACCTCTACTTGTTGATAACACTTATGCAATTCAATTGGCTAAGAATCCCAAATTTCATGATCGAGCCAAGCACATCAACACCAAATATCATTTAATTTGACATCATGTTCAGATCAAAACCACTCATCTCAATCACTGTTACACTTGAGAGCAAATTTTGGACATCTTTACTAAAGCTTTGGGTCGATTGAAATTTGAAAATTTTTGAATGATGCTTGGGATGAAAAATGTCCCTTCGGCTTAAGGGGGGAATGTTAACTAATCCTTTCATTATTTAATGTTAACTTAAAAAATATTGTTCATTGTTCGTTCAACTGCTTGACAGTTGAACTGTCCGCCTAACTATCTGCCTATTCATATAAACATTGTATACACATTTTTAATGAATAAGATGAAACCTCTGATACAATATCTATGTTTTTTGCTCACTGTGTTAATTATAACAAACAAATGTTGATGGATAAAAGTGATGCGTATAGTTTTGGTGTGGTTTTACTAGAAGTAATATGTGGTAGAAAACCCATAGATATAAGAGTAGAAGAAGAAAACCTCATTTTCTGTGTAATGAATCTGATCCAAAATCTTGAATATGAAACATAACTGACATTAGAATATCTTGTATTTTTTGTTTCTTACTCTTCTACCACCTAACAATAACTAGCATATTTATATCGATAGGTGACACCATGTTGGCACAGGGGAAGACCCATGGTTCAGCTCCAAGAGCGCACCAACAAGCCCTAACTACTAGACCTTTCAGCAACACCTACGAAGCAAATGTAGTCTCACTTGAAGCAATTATGAGGGGGATGCAGGACATAGATGTCTACAACCGAAGGGAATATCAAGTGGATATAACACAAGAACAAAACAACATTCATAAACCACTTATCAGCTTAGATATACTCTTCACATCTACTTATCAGATCTAAAGCAGTAACGCAATCATAGTATATCAATGACAGAGACAGAAGATCAATCACACACAACACAAAATATACATGGTTCACTCTCTCTCTAGGGCTATGTCCACAAAACTGTGCTATAATAAATTAATGTAAAGCATACAGTTCTTATCTGCGCTCTTAGCTACAAGATCTCTTCTTCTCTCCTCTCTTGCTCTCCTCCCCCTGCACACCTAGATGTAGGGTTTATATTCACACCCAACTAAAGATTCTTGCAATGCCAAAATGATCTCACTCTTATCACTTCTCCCTCTCGATACAATACTTACTTACATCAACAATACAACTAGATCAACAACAATATCATACCAACCCAAAAGTACCAACCCGAACTAGGTCCTTTAGACATTCATTTATACATTACAATAGCTCACTGACAACCTTAGGCTATAACCTACGTGTCCAAAACCCTAGATACCAAAACCCTAGTGTTATCACTGAAATTTTGTCCGCACATGGTTACAAGAACTCAGCATTGTCAAAACAGTAATGAAGTCATTCACGGCCTTGAATTAATATCATAGCACTCAAAAAGGTCAAAAACTATACAAAGTAGTGAAAAATTGAAGAGCGCTTTGCAGACGTTGGGCGTGCGCGTGCATGCGTAGAACAGGAACGTGGAAATCGCGCACATGTTCACGATGCGTGATTGTTACCACAAAAATCCACGCATCTGCTAAACGACGCATTTATGAAAGTGGTCGGCCTCCCAACCACTTATGGTTTAGCTCCCAAGCTGATTTGACCTCCAAATCCGGGCTGGATCCGAATGGTGGGCTAGTCAAAGACCTAAAAATGCCCTAAATGGCCTCTTTTCACACTACAAGGCAGTTAAACAAAAGCCCAAAGCAATGCTATAAAAAGCCATGAATGCACCTCATTTTCTCAAGGAACTCTAAGTAATGTTATGCTACCTATATTGTTTTAAGGACTCCATCCTTGACAAGGGCACATTGGCACCATTACATTGGGAAATCCATCTCACCATTGAGTGGATTTGCAAAGAGTTATTTCATCACCATTTTCCATTTTTCTTATTGTAAGAAGAGCTACTAGTGAGGGTCCAAGAGCCTTCCCTTGGAGGAAGAAGGGACTCATAGTCCCCTTTCTTCTTGGTGCTTTGTTTTCATTAATAGATCAGCCTCAAAACATTGGTGACATGGGTCTTTGTGTTCTTGTTATCTCTATGTCCCTATGCTTATGATTTTAATTTTTATTGCATCTATTAGTTAAATTCTTAGTCTTAGTTTTGTTTTTTCTTTCTCTAACTCTTTTCTCTACAGTTGTCTTGCTTAGCAGACCCAACTGAGCTTGCAAGCACCTCTTATTTGCTCACCAAGGTGACGAAAGAGGCGCAACAGATTGGCAACTCCGCTGGGCAAAGGTATCAATTTCCTACCTCATTTGGGTTTATTTTTCTCTTCTTTTAGTTTGCTTAACTTGCAAGTGCACTAACCGGCCTAAGTCGACCTGCTAACCATCCAATTCAAAGGAGAATTGAGAGAAATCCATCTGGATTTTTCTTTCTCGGTCGTTTGTCACCAGTGCATGGGTATTCTACTCCATAGATTCTCATTGTGTGTGCATGCACTTAAGTGACATCCTTTCTCTGCGTACATGCACTTTCTGACTCATCTATGTTCGCTCGCCTGTGCTCTGTGCGCCTCTGTCTTCACTAGGGGCCTCGCATCTGAGCAAAATTTCACATTGTAAGTTGTTGGGATGTGGGGAAGGCCATATTCCTTCTTAAAAATGATGTCAAGCATGTTTTAAAGAAGCACCACACTTAGTACCCTCATCATATAAAGGGGTTAGTCAAACACACATAGGCACTTAGGAGGATAAAATCAATTTCCCTTCTTTGCTTTTTTCTACATGGATGTCTTGTTGTGACTTATAATATAAGGTGGAAATCATTTTTAATCACATTTAACTCACATTGGGACTAGAAGTTGAGTTACAATCGCTTAGTATGCTCTTCTCTCATGCCTTCAAGCGGCCTTGAGAATCAGAAAAAGATTGTGAAGCAATTTCACCTCCCTTAACAATGTTTAAAACCTTTAGGAGAGGACAACGACCCTTCTTGGGACCCCTCTTAGTTTTCTTTTTCAAACACATATTAATATTGTAATGGTCCCATACATGCCCACATGCTACAAAGATAGGATAGTGTTTGAAATTTTTGCTTTCTTAGATCAAAACACTAGGGAAGTTTAAAGGTTTGTAATGGGCCCATCATGCCCACATGTTCAATCTAGGATAGTTTCAATATTTTCTTAGATTACATCACCATAGGGAGTTAAAAGGATAGTAACGGACCCACATGTCCACATGCTAGCTTCCTAGGGATTTTGAATTACGCAAGGTTGTACCAAAGGAACTTAGTTAATTAGGTAATCAAACTCTTGTAAGGACCAAGTGAAGTCCACATGCAACAAGGTGACATCTAATTCACTAAAAGTTGGCACACTTTCACTCACACACAAAATTCACTTATCACTCACATAGMTTCTTCTTGAAACGTGGAGGTCAAAGTAAGTTTCCTCCAAAGGGATTCCAAAAATACCCCATCTTTTCTCGACGAGACTATCCACTCCCATTTTTAAATCAACGAGGTTGGTTTGCACCCCCAACCTCCCCAAACAAATACATCTAAAAACTTTCTAAAAAATCACTAAATTTTCCTCCACAGGAGGTGCCAAAAGAAATTTTTTAGTCTAGGTAGGATTTCAGGGATAGGCATCCAAATAACTCCCCGTTATCTGGTTCTCACGTTGTCAAAACATAGAGGTTGTCAAATAGGGAAATGAAAATCCTCCAAGTCAAGTGTTCCAATCACCATAAGGAAGGGAGATACCCGTGAAGGGTTGAATACCGAGGTTCGGTTGTTCTGTGCATCCCCCCTTGAGGCACCCACCTCTTGGACGGGATCTAGCCCGTGACCCATTTCTTAAGCCGAAAATCTAAATGTCGCACTTTGACCGAGGTACCTAGTGACCAACTTTAGGACATCTACCCAGGTGGCAATTGTGGGCTGCAATTGCACCTTGATTGGATTTTGTGTGGCTATTGGAAAATATTGCCATCTCTTTCGGGATATGCCCCCTTTACCCCTCATTATAACCAATTATTTCATCCTTCACTAGTCTCTCTTTCGGTGACTTCAGACCCCACTGTTGAGTACTATTGGAAGGTCCAGTGCTATTTGAGAGGAAGGACGTTACGTCTTCTAGGACACGAGCATTTGCTTTCTTTTTTATTCCCCCACGTAGACAAAACCCACTTACCCACATATATGCTTCTTTATCATTTTATGTATGATACACATCTGATTACAGTTTGATTTGGATATATATATTGTGTCAACATTCAACGCAAAGGCTCTTGTTTCTATATTATTCTCACCACTTTTTGCACACATTCACACAATTAGTCTGACATCATAGGGGAACCACAGAACCCCCGTCGTTCACGACGCTTTCTCAATCTCCCTCCTATATTAGGGGGAGTATCTGGTCATGCCTGCTCATCGGCACCTCCTTCACACACTCCTGTAAGTGATACTATCTTAGGATCATCTTTTCTTGGTTCTACATTACTTGGGTCTACTTCCCAAGGTCATCCGTTCACTCACTCTCCTTTACATGGAAGCAAGGGAACCACTTCCTCTCAAGGAGGGAGCACCAACCCACCTAGCCCCCATCAAGGGTCAGGTTCACAACACACTATGGCAGGAGCTAATCCTCCCCCCCCACTATAGATGCCATATTTGGCCTCTCTCAACATACCGGATCTCACCAAACTCACCAATGATCCTATATTGCATGACCCCACATGGCCTGCAATGCCAAAAAAACTCCCTTCAGACATAACAAAGTTTGAAGGAAAGGCAGGCGATGACCCTGCCAACCATGTCATGACCTTTCACCTATGGTGCTCCTCCAACAACATTATGGATGATTCCATCAGACTGCAATTATTTCAACACACACTCACTAGCCCATCGGCCAAATGGTATGTCGAAGAAAAATCAGGGTCCCACGCGACCTTTGAGTCATTGGCCAAAGCATTCTTGACGTTCTTCCACTTACCCATCCACCATGACAATGGTCTAGAACTACTTTCTAACTTCAAACAAACCTCAGCCACACACATCGCTGACCACATTCATGAGTGGTGTGGGCGACGTAGTTTGTGCAAAGCAGAAACCACCAAGCAACAGTGTCTCGACTGGTTTCTTAGATCACTTGTCTCTCTCCTCGGAAAGGATGTAGCTTCCACCTTCCCTCAATCCGAAGAGGAAGCCATCAGTAAGTCCCAACAGTATGACCTCATTTATGCACAGTCAGGGTACTTATACACGGTACTTCTTGACCTTCCAAAACCTGTGGCATTTGGCCAAGACAAACCTAGGATGTCTCATTCAGCAAACGGACTGATTGGTGCCACCACATACCACGGTCCACAACCCCAACCACCACCGATGTATGGCACACCTCAATACCCACCGGCATATGGGGGCACTCCTTATTACCCCCCACCCCCTTATCAACAGCCATACCCTGTTTCTATACCCCCAACCATCAGTGGAACACCACCGACACCTCCCATACATCCACCTATTCCCATAAACAATGGTGCTCCCTCAACATAAGCTTATAGTACTAGTGAAATCACTATGCCCACAAAATCCATACTTCCCATTTCCTGGTCCTCCACAACCCATGGCTCCCCCACATCTACATGCGGGGGTAAATTTTGTTCAACCTTCTACTGCTCAACAATACCAAATTTTTGAACAGTTGAATACAACCAAACCAACTCATCCATCGAACAATGCCAAGAATAAAGGATGGAATAGGAATAACAACAACCCAGGTCAAGGCGGGAATCAACCCCCATAGCACCAACCACCTGGGGGAAACCAGAACCAAGGGAACCAAAACCCCCAAGGGGGCAATAATAATAAACACCAAGGGTGTAATAATGTTAAAACCATCTTCCCTTGTGTCCTTTGTGGTGAGTTTGGTCATTACACACAGCATTGCCCCTAGATCGCTGATTTCAAATGGTTGAAAGGCTCTAGTAGTCTTCCCCATTCTCCTGCACAACCTACCCCTCAGCAGGCACCAAAACAATACGTGCAACAACCCCCTCCCGCCGTGGTACAAAATCCTATTCCACATCAAGGTTTGATAAACACCCAATAGGACACACAACATCCCCCACCTCAGGTGGGACAATACCACAACCCCAACAATCCAGCAGAGCGTACAATTCTCCTCACCAGTGAGGAAGAAATCCTTCTGCAAACCCGTAATCGTCAGTATCATACCCTCGCTGAGTCTATTCCCATCTCTCCAGAGACAAACCCTACACCGACGGGACCCTCGTTGGTGATACCTTGCCCTTCCACTGAACCACCACTACGCATGCCTCACATCCCCTTGCGCAGGAATGTCCACAACCCACAGGCTAGGGCAGCTCATAACTATAGCTTGGTAGATGACTTAGCGCAATCCCTGGCTGCCATGTCAGTCTTGGAATTCCTCCAGACTTGTCCTATGCAGCGGAAATCACTACTTTCCGCCTTGGGGGCAGTCGACCCTGCAGATACTCGACTCATCACCTTTGATCTTGACAGCGGAGAACCTCTTCTTCCCACTTTGATCGCTTTTCAAATACTAGTAAAAATACGGAACATCACAGTTCATCGATGTATCATCGATGAAGGTGCGTCTACGTGCATGATGTCCAAAACCGTATGGCAGAAACTTGGTTCCCCAGAACTCATACCCTCTTCCATCACATTATGAGCTTATGATGGATGACCATCCTCTCCTGAAGGGCTCTTCCAAAATGTCCCCGTTGAACTCGGGGGCAAGACTATTCTCATTGATATCAAAGTTATCGATGCCCCACTCGATTATAATATCTTGTTCAGTCATAGCTACATGTACGCTATGAAGGTAGTGGCATCTTCCATCTTTTGGACAATGATGTTCCCCCACAATGGGAAGATCGTGACCATCAACCAAGTCTCACATTATGAGCCTAACCCATCTGCCAACCTCGATAACATTCTTCCTCTCATCCACACCAACCAATATGCATACCCACTCATCGAGATGGGTCCTGGGATTTTCAAAGATCCATCCTTGTTAGGGGTGTACAACGGAGCACCACCACTCCTCCATCCTACTAATCAGGTATGCATCATATCATCTAACGGAACTCACACCGTAGATGCTCTTCCTCCTCAGGAGGCTTCAGTCATTCCTGATGTCCCAATAGTTGCAGAACCACTCTCACCAGAGCCTCCTGTGAACTCATCGACCTCAATAGTCCATAAATACACATCCCCTCAACAGCATAGTCCCGTTTGGGAAACATTCCCCCAACCCCTCACCCAAATTCTCTTCTTTTACCCTCCACCAGGTATCGAAGCTTTCTAGGTAGCCGCAATGCTCACACTACCAAATATGGTGTTAGCAATCCCATTTTGGTATTTACACCCACCAAAGATGGTCCCTCAACCATCCCTTCCCCCATAGGAAGGACTTCCCATGACAATCCCCATCCTTACCCCC
>JZKD02S1673297.1:814405-833677 GCA_000966675.3 Picea glauca
AATCAAATTCCCACAACACCCGCCACTACTGCTAGTCCCACCAACCCTTCCAGTAGTAAAGGGTTGAGGACCAAATATGCTTGTGCTATCTGTTCGGAGTATGGCCATTACACCCATCATTGCCCAGTACTGCCACACTTTCAGCAGACATTGGCTGCTTTGCACCAGAACTTCCAGAACAACCCACGCCCTGCTACGTCCTCTTCAACAAATATCACTGACATTCATTATGTCACCACTTCTGTCAATGAACGTATGAGATGCCCTTGCTCTCGCTGCGATTCATTAGCTCATTTTACATACGAGTGTCCTATGATCCTTGAATATAGGCAACATCAATTGGCCCTGCTTCACCGACCTGCAGAGGCTATAATTGACCTTACCTCGTCACTAGAGGATCTTCATGTCATTTCTCCCGAGCCCGAGGCACTCCCAATGCCTCCATGGTTCTTATATGATGTCTCTGAGGATTTACCCCGCAACCCCCCCAATTCTCCTACTCATTCCTCTCCAGACACTCTTCACCCAACCACCACGGGTACCCCTCAGTACTTCAATATATGGTTTATGTCGAGTGAACCCTCCCCCTCTCCTAGCATTGTTCCCCCTACTTCTCCATTAGGGGGCAACCACACTATCACCGAGATCACTCCTCACGACCCCTTGTATGCCCGGTGTTTCCAATGCGACGAGGAAATACAGGAAGAGCTAAACCACCTGGACTCTCCCTGGGATGGGCTACATCACCGCACACTCTTCTCTCCAAAAGAAGTCCCCATGCCTCTTAACCAAAACCCCATTTACACAATTGAAACCAAAGATTTTATCCCATCAGGGCCTATTGACTAGTTCAATAATCCCATTCCTGCCCCTGATGCTTTTGAAGAAGGCAATATGGCCAACATTTCCCCCACCATCAAAATCGACATTTCCATTAAAAATGGCATCGTCGAAGAAATCATCATTGGAGCTGCTTGCACTCCTCAAGAAATTGACGCATATAAAGCCCTCTTCCAGGAATATAGGGATATTTTTGCCTAGTCATACACGAAAATGCCTGGCCTTGATCCCTCTATTGTCGAACATCGCATTGACCCCTGGCCAAACATCACACCAGTTCATCAAAAAAAGTGGCCACTACACCCATCCAAAGCCACGACTATCAAAGCCGAAATTGACAAATTACGCGCTGCTGGGTTCATTTACCCCATCGCCTATACCTCATGGGTTTCCAACCCTGTACCCATTAACAAAAAATAGGGCACTATTCGTGTTTGTACAGACTTCCACGATCTCAATCACACATGTCCCAAAGACAACTTTCCAACGCCTTTCATCGATCAAACTATCAACGATTGCGTCGGCCACAAGGCTCTCTCCTGTATGGACGAATTCTCTGGCTATAATCAAATTCAAATCCACCCCGTCGATCAGTATAAAACCACATTTACTACCCCATGTGGTAATTTTGCATATCGTGTCATTCCTTTCGGCTTAAAAAATGTCGACGCCACCTTCCAGTGGGAGATGACATACATCTTTCACGATCTGGCTAATATCATCCTCGCCTACTTGGACGACCTCATAGCTCGATCCAAGAAACGCACCCAGCATCTTGATGATTTATGAATCATCTTTCAATGGTGTCGTCAGTACAACATCCGCTTGAATCCTCTCAAGTGTGTGTTCAGTGTCACCGTAGGGTGCCTCCTCGGTTTTATTGTTTCCCAAAGTGGTATTATCGTCGACCCCCTCAAAGTCCAAGCTATCACTGAAATTCCACCTCTCCGGAATTTACAGCAACTACAGATTCTACAGGGCAAAGCCAACTTTCTTAGATGCTTTGTCCCAGATTACACCATACGTGCACACGGTTTCCTTTTCTTACTATGTCATGACATCCATTTTAACTAGGATGACCATGCCCAACAGCCATTTGACGACCTTAAAGCCGTGCTTTCAAACACACCTTTAATTAGTGAACCTGACTATAATCGTGACTACATCCTTTACGTATCAGCATCAGCTGTATCAGTAGCTAGCGTCCTCGTCCATCTCGGAGATGAAAATCATGAACACATCATTTATTACGTTAGTAAGAACCTCTTAGGACCACCCCTGAAGTATAAACATGAAGAGAAACTTGCTCTTACAGTTGTCCTCGTTGTCCAGAAACTGTGCCATTACATTCTGCTTCTCACCACCAAGGTCATCGCAAATTCCAACCCTATGCAGTACTTGCTCAGCCGACAAAAAGTCAATGGAAAATTTGTTCGATCGATCGTTATCCTTCAGGATTACAACCTCAAGTTCTCAACACCTAAGAGTAAGAAGGCCCTTGTTCTCGCCGAACTTGTCATGGCCCTTCCCTCTGACACCACCAGTGCCCTCGTCAATACCGACTTTCCTGATGAACATCTCTTTTACATTATTTCGGATGATCCTTGGTACGATGACCTTCTCATCTACCTCCGAACTCAAAAGTTCAGTAACCACCTTTCACGGGATGATCTTCAACGTATTCGCCATCAGGCTCCCCGCTACCTTCTCATCGGAGACATTCTATACCGGCGGTGCGTCAACACCATTCTTCGTCGATGCCTGACTATTGACAAGGCCGATCGAGTCTTAAACGACTGTCACAGCGGTGCCTATGGGGGCCATCTTTCAAGCATATCCATTGCTCAAAATATTATCCAAGCCGATTACTTTTGGCCTACCTTGTTTCATGATTGCATTCATGCCGTGAAACGATGTGAACAATGTCATCTCTACACCAACAAAGCTCGGGCTCCCCCCGCTCTTATCCACCCTATCATTACTGCCGAACCTTTTTGCAAATGGGGCATTGACTTTATGACTTGTAATCCCCCCTCCAGCAATGGTCACAAATACATTGTTGTCATCGTTGACTACTTTACCAAATGGGCCGAAGCTATGCCCATTTTCAACAACACTGCTGACACTGCAGCGCATTTTTTCTTTAACCACGTCATATCCCGCTTTGGAGTACCCCTCCAACTCGTTTCCGACCATGGGAAACACTTCAAGAATGAGATCTTCGTCGAACTCTCATCTCGGTTAGGCTTCTCTCACGAGTTTGCCTCACCATATTACCCTCAGTCTAACGGACGGGTCGAGGTAGTGAACAAAGTCCTCAAGACCATGTTACAGCGCATGGTTAATAAACATAAAACCAATTGGCATCATATGTTATTTTTCATGCTATGGGATTACCGAATAGCTGTAAAAACCGCTACTGGTTTCATGCCATTTCATTTAGTTCATGGGGTCGAGGCAACTCTTCCCATCGACTGCGAAATTCCCACTTTACGCACCGCAATTGAGCTATTACCTGACACTGCCCCAATGGAGCAGTTCTTGCTGAACTTGGAGTCTCTGGATGAAGATCGTTGATCTTCCTTACAGAACAATGAGGTAGCTAAAAAATGATCCAAGGCTACCTTTGATCGCCATGTCAACCTTCAATCATTCCGCGAAGGCGACCTCGTCCTTGCTTATGATATCGCTCACGATACCTTTGGCCACGATAAATTTAAATCACTTTGGCATGGCCCTTACATTATCCAACATTGCCTCACCAAGGGCGCATACATATTGGCCTCCCCCGAAGGCCTCTCTCTCAAGGAACCCGTCAATGGGTTGTATCTTAAGAAATTTTATGCTTAAAAGTAGTCATTCTACTTTAGGGTATTTCTTTTTCTAGCGTTTTTTATTTTTATTTTTTTTCTCCTCCCCTCTCGTCTAAACTATCCTTTGTGCTATTGACAAATGCTTCCTCCACCATCTTACAACATTGGTTATGCCGAAAATTCCAACCGTTGGACACAAAATCTCGCTTCGGTTGCTTGGGCTCTCTACACCCCCTCACATGAAATGCTCCATTCGAGCGGCATATGTTTGGGTTCAGCAACCAACAAACAAGCTGAATATACTGTTTTCATTGGCCTCCTGGCCGATGCCCAACATCATCATATTCGTCACCTTAGCGTCTTCCTCGACTTTCAACTAGTCATTCTCCAGCTCAACAATGTGTATCATGTACGCAATCCGTGTCTCTTTCGCAAATACCTACAGGTTAGGCTGTTATATCGACATTTTGATTCCATTAAGTTTACACATATTCCAAGACAATTGAATCAAAAAATAGATCACATAGCTAACGTGGTGTTAGATTGGCATATATCACATCAAGCTACACATACGTAAACACATCACAAAACCTGTCACAGCATATATATAGAATAGACATAATCAACTCATCAGCAAAAACATGTAGACAACATAAGGATCTAAAATATGTATACTCGTGTATATATAAAGGCCCATCACGCCATCCAAATGTTTACATACAAAAATATATGTATCTGCAGGCCAATGCAGCACCTCAGTACAAAAAATGGGCTCACCAGCCTATATACAACAAAAAACAGATATACATCAGGCACCACTCATGGTGCCTCTATCGCACCACCACCTGCTCCACCCTCAGGCAGTGGTGGCCCACCACCACCTGCCCCAGGCGGTGGTGGTACACCCCCTACAAGACCCTCTGGCCCCGGCGGCAGGCGTCCACTCGTCATAGCAGCAAGCATCGCTGCTCGTTGAACTATGGACCGCCATGGTGGAGGTACCCCCACACACTGCTCCAGGAAACTCTCGTCCTAGATGCGTGACCACATGCCCTTAGGAACATCCTGTAAAACCGTCTCTCTCCCTGCGGAAATCTCTTCATCTCCCGACGAGCCAGCGCTCTATGAAACTCTACCTCATGCCCGCTAGGTGCCACATCTGCACATACAAACAAACAACAGATAGTATCAATATCTATATCATAAACATATGGATGACTATCTCAAAAAATACATAACCATACATATCTACATCATCAATCAACATACCTTGATGATCAAAAACCTCCCCAGGAGGTAGCACAATAGCTGGATCATCCCGGAAGTACACCCCGGCATAGGGGTACTGCAAAATCACCTACGACATCTACCGCCATACCTGGGCTGCCTCCGCCGAAAAGAACTGGCCCCCTTCGCCACCACCATGGTGAATCAATATAGTAGACTACCGCCTCAACCGTGGCTCTCGTGCCCTAGGCACACTCAATAGAATCCTCGGGCGCAACATCGACACCCTCTCTAGAAACCAGGCCACTAGGATGGACCCGAAAGAAAACTCCCCAGCATCAGTAGACCGACAGTGGTCCAACTGCGCCACCATCCTAGCATGCAGCGTGAGCCCCCAAGAGAAATGCTTGCCAGCCAACACTCTCTCCAGCACCAGAAGCTGGCCACCACTGATCCGCTGGGTTTCCAATGACCCGTATACTCGTACAATCATTGTTGCTATATAGTGATGCACTAGGGAATCTATCGCCGAAATGCTCACCACTATCCCGAACATAAAGTTCTGACCTGAATAATATCTCTGGCCAACATCGGCGAGCAAAGTACTCCTAGACAACACCGGCTCCACCAGTAGGGGCGTTCCCTGAAAGGGGAGCCCAGTCAGGAAATATACATCCTCCACCGCGGTGAAGGGGATCTGCTCTCCTCGCACGAGGAAGCAGTGCAGCTCCGGACTCCACATCTGGATCAGGAACTGTAGCAGGTACTCCTTTGCCCGTATCAATGGGCACTCAAAGAAATTTAGTAACCCACAGGTTGCCAAAGTCACACGTACACCGGGGTCCTCAATGGCCACGGCATCCCGCAACTGAGCCTAGTCTCACTCTCGCCACCCCACTGGCATCGTCACCAATGTCCACCTGCAGACAATGTCGATTCCTATATCAGCTCACGCAACCATCCACAACATCAAAAAGACTCTTTTTTATACACCTCAACCTTCCCTCTTAGGCACGGTTTTGATACCCATAGGAACGCACACATGCACGCCTGTTCACTACACAGGTGCGCACACATGCGCGCCTATTCACTACATAGGTGTGCACTACTGTGCACCTGTTTGTTTCACGGGCATGCCCCTACGCGCACCTGTTCAACCCACAGATGTGCATTGGTGCGCGCCTGTTCAACCCACAGACGCGCACTGGTGCGTGCCTTTTCAACCCACAGGCGCGCCCTTCGAGCACACCTTAAACTCCCCCTACCATGCCCCCATGCGTGCATATCCGGTGGGCAGGCACACATGTATGCGCGCCTATCACCGGATCGCTCGTGCATGTGGGGCCCATACCTCCTAAATACCTCTGTATGGCCCTCTGTACAGCCCCTGCCCAAAAAATTGAAAACCTATTTCTATGCAGGATGATCAGACCACTAACCTGATACTCACAGACCCTCAATCGGATGCCTCATCCTCCCTGAATCTCTCAATCTCCTCGAAAAATTGCTCGTCCAGTCACTATTGCAGTAGGTACAAATGAGGTGGTAATGTGGACCCTACAGCTATATATAGGCCTTTTGCCAAACTTCCACTCACCATTCCGGGATCCCACGGTGTCCATTTTTCAATCTGTCTTCAGCCACGGGATCAGCATCCCGTCACCTACATCACAGCAGTCCCTAGGCCTCTTTTCATCCTGAGCCCCCGGGGTGCCTTTTTTATCCATGATCAGGTACACATGCACATATTTCACGCTTATCAAATACATGCTCATATCTTGATTCTTTTGAGATATTGTTCACTTTGGGTATTTGGTTTTCATGTGTGCAGGTATTTGATCATCATACATCGACACAACCCCTTCAGGTATCTACTCAACACTGGCATGTAGTCTTTCCCACTGTATCACATTTACATTTCCAGTCACACCCCTTGATATTGGCCTCTAGGATCCCCATTCCCGGCTCTGCAGTACCCACGCCTCCATTTGCATCTTTGGTGCTGTTACCCGGTAGCATTCTTACCCACATGAGTTGTCCCATTCATAGCACCTTTTGCCACTTTTTGACACTCATGTTGTTTTTCATTACCCTTTAGGGATGGGAGTCTCGATAGTCTTTCATCATGTCGTGAATCCACCACATACTCCTCCTCATTTTGCTAGCTTTCCCACACGGACTCCCCGATTATCTCTTTGCGGTTCTTTTTTTACCTACGCCTCCATAGTATCATGAACCCTCCATTTCATCCACAATCAGTTTGCCCATCTGTGAACCTACCTTCATTTCACCTACCTCATACAGAAACTCACCAATGGGGCCCCCACCCTTCATCATTTTTCCAAGCAAAATATGCCTTACATGGGCCACCCATATCACACTGGGGCACCCGTTTCTATATTTGTACATTTCTCCTCAAATTATTCATTATTTATTGTACAAATGCCTTTATTTCCAGTCATTACATTATCTTTTTGTCGTCACCTTTGGCAACTTGCTTCCTTCCTTTTGGCCAAACGCAACCCATGTCACCCTTGGTTGGATCATTACTTATCATCCACCCTTGCTGGCATCGTCCATGTCTTCAGAGTACCCCACGGGTCACTTACCCATTCCCTCTGAATTTGTTCACCTTGTCCTACCTCTAGCACAACTTATCACCGGTCTTGTCATCCCCATGACACTCGACCTCATTACATGGTTGCGACCATTTTTTATCTCATACATCCTCCAACCAAGGGCAGTCTTGAGTCTTCCCACTTCTTGACTGCGTCCATGTACCTCTGCCACTTCCTCACCTAAGTAGATTTCATGAAGCCCTTTGCTTCTGGGAGTCGCATTACCCTTCTGTCGAAATCAACACAATTTTCTAGAAGAGGGACAGTATCTTGATTCTCATTATCCATTCAATGAGAGATCTCAGATGGCACAGGGGGAAACACCATTACTCCCTGTTATCGTTGACCCCCATACCATTCGACGCCAACACTTTCTCATGTTACAGTGGGTCATACTTTGCGACTATTGCAGTTAGTTCTTTCATTTGCCGAAGACCTCTGAACTTGGCAGGGCTATCAATGCCCACATCATCGTTGCTACTTATTACCGCGATCACTGCCTACTATTTAGAGTATGTTCCTTTACAGAATTGTCATATGCCTTTATTACCACCACCCCCGAGGGCGCTGCAGTTGTCTACACTAACACTTCAGTCATCTTTTGTCAGAGTTACATAACACGAGCATGGGGCATGCCCGCCTCGTTTGTACACAGTTTTCTATTCTATACACCTCGTGAAAGATCGGGTCCTACCAGTTCCTTTTTTCTCCAATGGATCGCTCTGAATGATCCCACTATTGCTCTATCTTACAACAAACATTCTCAGTAGAAGAAACATTGATGGATTTCGGCTATACGTATTCTCCTAACCTCATCCATCAGGGGGCATCTGTTATCACTGAAATTTTGTTCGCACATGGTTACAAGAAATCAACATCGTCAGAACAATAATGAAGTCATTCATGGCCTTGAATTAATATCACAGCACTCAAAAAGGTCAAAAACTATACAAAGTAGTGAAAAATTGAAGAGCTCTTTGCAAACGTTGGGCGTGCGCGAGCATGCACGGAACAGGAATGTGGAAATCGCGCACGTGTGCACGATGCGTGACTGTTAGCACAAAAATCTGTGCACCTGCTAAATGGCACATTTATGAAAGTGATCGGCCTCCCAACCACTTATGGTTCAGCTCCCAAGCCGATTTGGCCTCCAAATCCAGGCTGGATCCGAATGGTGGGCTGGTCAAAGACCTAAAAATCCCCCAAATTGCCTCTTTTCACACTACAAGGCAGTTAAACAAAATCCCAAAGCAATGTTATAAAAAGCCATGAATGCACCTCATTTTCTCAAGGAATTCTAAGTAATGTTATGCTGCCTATATTGTTTTAAGGACTCCATCCTTGACAAGAGCACATTGGCACCATTACATTGGGCAATCCTTCTCACCATTGAGTGGATTTGCAAAGAGTTCTTTCATCACCATTTTCCATTTTTCTTATTGTAAGAAGAGCTACTAGTGAGGGTCCAAGAGCCTTCCCTTGGAGGAAGAAGGGACTCATAGTCCCCTTTCTTCTTGGTGCTTTGTTTTCATCAATAGATCAGCCTCAAAACATTGGTGACATGGGTCTTTGTGTTCTTGTTATCTCTTTGTCCCTATGCTTATGATTTTAATTTTTATTGCATCTATTAGTTTAATTCTTAGTCTTAGTTTTGTTTTTTCTTTCTCTAACTCTTTTCTCTACAGCTGTCCTGCTCAGCAGACACAACTAAGCTTGCAAGAACCTCTTATTTTCTCACCAAGGTGACAAAAGAGGTGCAACTCCTAGGTGTCTAAGACCCTAGGTGAACTTGACCCATATTTTCAGGGCTTCGCCAGTCTATCTTTCCTTTCTTCTCACGCAGTGCTCCAAAGCATCCATCGGTGGATTTTTCCACTTGTTGAGTTTTCCATGATCCTTCTTCCTTTCTTATCTGTCATCCTCAATCTCCTCGTCCAAAATCTTTCTTTCGTGGGCTTCGCTCCATCTTTTCTTCTCTTTTGTTCACATCAACCCAATAATAGTCATTGTGTCTTCTGCGAAGTTCACATCTTCCTTTTATTCCTTGATTCTTCGCATACTCCCATAACCAACGGCCAATAGGCCCCCAACACTCACCTGTGACTCATCCTGAGGCACTTCATATCTGAGCTTCATGTTTTACTTCGATTCCTGAATGCGCAGTGCAACCTCTATTTTATGCTTGATGCCTCCTCTTTTTCCCTTGTGCAAACTGTCTTTTCTGTGTCTAGTACCCAGTTTCAACTGCACCTGGTGCCTAGACCCTTTTCTGTATGCCTTCATTGAGAGTTGCAAGGCAACTAGTTTTCATAGTACAACTTTAGCCGACTCCCATTCACCAAACCTTCCTTCCATTCTCCCTTCACCGTATTCAGTTGCGCAACTCCTCCTTCTGTAACATAAATTATCTTGTATGGCCCTAGCCAATGTGTTCTAAACTTCCCATGGTGTTTTATGAACTTACTGTCATATACCAGTACTAGATCACCTTGTTTGAATGCCTTCTTCCTAATGTGCCGATCATGATAGGCCTTCACTTTTTCCTTCTAAACGTCTTAATGGAATCCTGCAATGAATCTGTCTTCTTCTAATTCAACCAACTGTGTAAGCCTCTCTTGGACAATGCGAGGGTAATCCATATCTGTAAAGGAAACAATTCTTAGGCTTGGTACCCGATATTCCATTATAACAACAACTTCAATAGCATATACCAACTTGAAGGGGGTTTGCATTGTTAGTTTCCTGCAAGTGGTTCTATAGGCCCATAATACTGTTGGTACTCTTAAATCCCAATCATCTCTGTTCACACTACAAATCTTCATGAGCGCTATCTCCAGAATATTCTTGAATGCTTCAACTCTCCCATTTGCTTATGAATGGTATGGTGTGCTCTTCTGATGGTGGACTGCAAATTCTACAGTCAGGGCTTCAACTATCTTATTGATGAAATGTATTCCTTGATCACTCATAAGGATCTTTGGGCATCCAAACCTAGTTATAACGTCATCAAATATGAAGCATGCAGTTGTAGTTGCACTACAGTCCTTGACTTCTCTTGCTTCAACCCATCTAGTCGAGTATTTTGTTGTTGTAATTATGTACCTTGATCCTGTACGCTTTCTTGGTGGATTTATAGGTCCAACAAAGTCAATGGCCCATTTCGCAAATGCTTGTAGGGTCAGTTATGGTGCCGATGGAATTTCATCTCTTATGGATGGTTTCCCAACTCTTTGGCATACATCGCAGGCTTTTGAATAGTCTTTAGCATCTCTGTGTAAGGTAGGCTACCAAAGGCCAGCTCTAAGAACCTTCTACACAATTTATTTTCTTTCATAATGTCCTCTTGGGATGCCTTCATGAGATTTTGCAAGGATGAATGGTCATTCTACCTCCATAACACACCTTCTCAATATCTCATCAGATCCCATCTTGTATAGATGTCTGACTATAAGTGAGAAATCTGTAGCACGCACTACTAGTTGTTTCTTCTGAGGAATTGTGTACTCACTAGGTGCCATTCCTATTGATAGGAACTGGACTATCTCTGTGAAGTGGTCATCAATATTTCTAATGGCCAGTAGTTGTGCATATGATAGTGTATCCTCCAAACTGGTTGGTTCTTCACCATGTTCCAACCTTGACAAGTGGTCAGGACCTTTGTTCATTCTCCCTGGCTTTATTATAATCTCAAAATCATATTCTTGAAATAAAAACAGCCATCTGCATATCCTTCCCCCCAACATTGGCTTGTTGACTAGGTATTTCAACGCAAAGTGATCAGTAAACATTTTAAAGTGTCCTCCCAACAACTAGTGGAAAAATTTCTGCAATGCATATACCATGGCTAACACTTCTCCCTCAATGGTGGTGTAATTAATCTCAGCAGTGGATAGCTTCCTACTAGAAAAGGCTAATGGGTGGTCAATATCTCCTTATCCCAAATTTTCTAACACAAATCCTAAAGCTATGGAAGATGCATCAACATGCACATGAAACTCCTTGTTCCAATCTGGGAAAACCAAAATGGGCACAGTAACCATTTTTTGTTTCAGTGTGTTGAAGCTCTGTTGGCATTCCTCTATCCAACTAAACTGACAATCCTTCTTCAAAATTTTTTCCATGGGTGTTGTAATCTGAGCATATCCCTTAATGAACCTTTTGCAATATCATGTGTGTCCCAATGCAGTGCACAACTGTTTAACAGAACTAGGAGGGGGTAGATCAACTATAATGGAAATTTTGGATGGATCTACCAACAATCCTTGGTTACATACAATATGACCTGACATAACTCCAAATGGTGAAAATAAAATTCATTTCTTCAGGTTTAAAGAAACTTGACATTGCCTGCATTTATCCAACATTAGCCTTAGACATTCAATATGATTTTTCAATAAGCTAAAAACAGTCAAATCATCAAAGTATGCTTCTAAAAATTTATGCAAAAATTCCTTGAATGCTTCGACCACCATCCTGGAAAAAATGGTTGGGGCATTCTTCAATTCGAATGACATCACTGTATATTGGTAGGATCCCCATTATGTTGCAAATGTGGTCTTATGGTGATCTTCCTTGGCAATTCGTATATGATGGTATCCTAAAAATCCATCTGTAAAAGAATATACTTCCTGGCCTCCCACATTATCTAACACTTCGTCAATGAATTGTGTAGGGAAGGGGTCATGCAAACAAGAATCATTCAACTTCCTAAGATATACTCATATCCTAATTTATCTTGTCTTATTGTCTTGTAACACCGTAGGGCTAATCCACTCTAACTCTTCGATAGGTTCTATAATCACTACTTCCATCATTCTGTCGAGCTCAATTTTCACTTTCTCCTTATATTTAGGGTTTAGTATGTAAGGTTTCTGTTTGACTGGTCTAGTATCTGGTTTCAAAGGAATCCTCATCTCACCCATAGGACCTTTAATTCCATTCATATCAGTGAATTTGGTTGGAAACAAGTCCTCATATCCATGCAGTAACTCTGTAATTTTATCAATGATAGAAGCATACCAATAATCCCCAACATTTGCAAACTTTGGTGTCTGTTCTGTTCCAATATTGACTTTCTTAATCTTAATCGATTGTCCAATAAATGGTAGCTCAACTCTCGATCCTTCCACATCTCTCTGGCCTTCTTTTTCTATGATGTTCACCTTCCTCGTATAATTGTCTTCATCGGCATTGATGTTGTAACAACCTTGCAGTTTCTGGAGAGGCGTAGTCCATTCATCCTCTTCCTATTCTGAGGGAAGGCTAGATACCTCCTTGAATACTTTTTGTCTCACAATCTATAATTCTTGATATATTGATGGATATTGACTTTCAAATAATAAGGTAGTTACAAAATTATGAGTCATACCTTGCCAATCTGTAGTGATGAGGCGTAGTTCTGCTTGGAGGTACTAGTTGATAGGTGTCGCGTCCAGCGTGTTGATGAATTTGTGCACCCACTACTGTTGAGGGATGTTTCTCCAGGATTCCTCACATCTTTGCAAATGGTCCTTTGGGAAGTTTCGACCTGTGTAGCAAAATTCACAACCTTCTACTTGTATTGAGAACCTCGTTGTCATCAGCGTACGACACTGTATCCAATCTGTAATGTTACTTTTGTGTTCCCCCCACCATATTGTTGGTGTGGATTTCAAGGTAGGGTCCATCGCCAATAATCTCTGATGTATTGGTACACTTTCTTCAAATCCTGACAAGAAGGTTTGTAAAGGGTTAAGACCATCAAATGTGGGTAAGTTACTTACAGTTGTACCAATCCAGTGGACTTCTCTAGTTAATCTAGCACATGCTATTGTAGATACCTCATACATCTTATTCTTCTATTTCTCCAGTGTTTCTTCTAAGTTTGATGAGCATGCGTTGTCACTTCGCCAACTTAAGTTTCCATCGGCTGTGGGGTTAATGTAATCCTATTTTCTGGCTATTATCTTGTATATGTTTTCCAGTGCATATGTGCGGTCTTCTTATCTGATAGGTTCTATGCACCCCTAACCTTCATCTGGATCTAAAGGTGCAATGACCCAAATGCCATCTCTTTCAAAATTCATACGTCTTTTCTTTAATTCAACAACAGTAGTGTTATTGAAGGACCAATCAATTCCTAACAGCACAGGGTAAGGGAAACTGTCATCAACTATTTCAATTAACTCAAAGTCTGCAAATGTTCTTACGCCATCAATGTCCACAGGGACATGCTCCAATAATCCAAATTGGATGATAGCTTGTTGGTTATCCATCCTAATCTTGATAGGGGAATAGATCAACTTTCCATTTCCCATCAGTGCCCAAGTTTGCATCATCATGACATTGACCTTCGACCCTCACTCGAGGACTACATAGTCTCTCTCATACTCTTCTGTTTGATCATTCAAATGTAATTCTTTGCTTCTCCTTCTCTTCTTACCAATTTAGTGTACTTCCCTATTCAGCAAGGGATCTATCTTTCCTAGCTCATATTGTGTGATTATATTTTGTAATTCTTATACAATGCTTTCATCTTTAACCAACTTAATACAAGTATACAAAAATTCCATGAGCTTGCTCACCTGTTTTTTTTCTTCTGGCAAAGAAGACTGATCGAATGCATGAGGCATTCCATACTCTCTTAATTATGGTTTTGTGCTCGATGAAGAACCTTAGTATCCTATGAATTTATTTATGGCTTCCTCAAACATTTGTCTTTCTTTCTTTGCATCAAACATTTGTGTCTTCTTTGTATCTTTCATGATTCCTGAGTCTGCTGTAATCTTCCTTTGGGTTATTTTGTCATGTCCTGTGACAATGTCTCCTCTTCTTATAACAAAAAATCTAGGTTCTTCTTCATGAGGCTAATCATATATTAGTTACACTTGTGTGTTTTGGTGAGGTCCTCGTCTTTCCTGAAGCTTAGCTAGCAGTACAGGACAACCTTCTATAACATGGTCAAACGAGTTTCCGTACCTGCAAGTGGTACAAGGGTTCTGAAAATCCCTTGCAAGGTGTCTTGGTTGTGTGTAGTTATAATAGATGATCTGTCCTCGGCCTCCACCCATTCCTCCTCCTCCTCCTCTTCCTCTGAATCCACCACGAGGATTCCTCTCCCAGGAGAGTTATACTGCGTAGTGTTTCCTTCTTGTTGTACTTTTCCTTGAATATTATATATGTCTCTCGACATTTCATGCATGATATCATAAGCCTTACAATACCTATCATCGTGTCTTATGGAATTACATAATGTAAAGTAAAAATTTGTAGGTGTTTGAACATACTTTTTCATGTAGTAGCACTCAACAGGGCGATGCCTGTTTCTGCATACCTCGCACCAAGGTAAGGTGACTTGGTTCAAAGGGATTAGATCTCCAGAAGACAAGTATTCATTGAATATGGGAAAATGTTCCTTTTCATGGCCTTCTAATATGCATCTGACACACCAGATGTCTTCTCTTTTATCTTTTCCCTTGTCTTTCTTCATATCTTTGACCTGCAGAGACAAACTAGTTAGCTGACTCAGGATCTGACTCATACCCGAGATGGATTTTCCCATAGGGGTTGATTCTAACTTCATGGTGATATCCAATGCCTCAGCCTATGAAGAAATCTTATGTTGCATTATAGGAACTCTGATGTGTGGTAAGAGGGCAGCAATGAACCATTCTTTGTTCTGTTCATCTGGGATCTAAAAAGTCAATCGAACTATTAAGGTTTTGAATCTCTGATCAAACTCCCAAATAGGCTTGGCCACCTTTTACTTTATCTCTTTCATCTCTGTAATACATTGTGACTCTGACTTGGGTTTCTTGAACTCTGCAATCAACGCATTCTTAATCTAACTCAGTGGTTTAGGTTGTGCAAGTCTTTGGACAAGCTTCATGTACCAACTCAGTGCACAGTCCCTTAGAGTGGTACTAAAATGTGTTCTTTTGACAACTTCGTCAGTGACATTTTTAATATTCCATACAGTTTCACACAAGAACTAGTGTTGGTCAGGATATTCAGATCCATCTCCCCTAAATATATGAAGCCTCATCTCATCTTCCATAGATCTTCCTAGGGTTCCTAATTGAATGTGTGGTGGACTACTATTGATAGTGCTCTGGAAGCTCTAGTGGTTTGGATTACTCTGGTTTCTTAATACTACTGAATCAATAGGAGGGATAACATGACTTACTTCAATGGTATGCACAGTTTCTGAAGTTTCAGGTTCTTTCTGGTGAATCTCTTCAGATTTCCCTTCCTCTGTCGTAGCGGGTTCCGAATGTTCTTTGTCTGTCTGTTCTACCTCTTCTCCATTGTAGAAACCCTCCTCCCTGTATTTCTACTTAAACATGTTTTCAAAGTGAACTTCTTGGAACACTCTCCCACTGTGTGTATGTCCAGCTTCTGTGTCATTGTCGTTGTCAGAATTCTTGAACATTAGTCTTTCTTGATTCGACCAATCTATTGTGTCTTCACTATGTTCTTCTCATGCAATACCATCTTGATTCTCATCTTTAGAAAATGCAAAATTTTCCCTCTGGGTCCCTTAAAGAAATATCTCTCGACTTGGTTGTATGATTCTACTCTGTCGACAATGAACTCTGTGATGTACCCTCCAATGGTGTTATAGAACTAGCGATCTACTGCTCATGATACAACATTATCAACTCTTTAGACCTTCTTGATCAACTCCGACATCCAAACCATAGGAGGTCTAGATCGGATCTCAAACTGGGTATCTTCTAGTCTAGCCAACCACTCATATAGCTCCTGATGGATTCCTCCAAAGAAAATTTCATTTATATCAGTAAAGATATATTTCTCCAGCCAATCTTCTGAGCGAATATTACGGTTCTTCTTCTGGGATTTAGCGAATTCCTTTTCTTGATATTCCATCCACTTTTGAATCTTTGTCTTTGATGAAAACCACCTTGACATTCTCTCAAGAAGATTCCAGTCCCGGTAATGGAACCATTTGTTGGGAGAGGGGCAGACCCAGGGTTCAGCTCCAAGAGAGCACCAACAAGACCTAACTACTGGCCCTTTCAGAAACACCTGTGAAGAAGATGCAGTCTCACTTGAAGCAGTTATGAAGGGGTTGTAAGACAGAGATGTCTAGAACCGAAGGGAATATCAAGTGGATCTAACACAAGAACAACACAACATTCATAAATCATTTATCATCTTAGATATACTCTGCACATCTACTTATCATATCTAAAGCAGTAATACAATCATAGTATATCAATGACAGAGATAGAAGATCAATCACACACAACAAAAAATATACTTGGTTCACCCTTTCTCTAGGGCTACATCCACAAAACTGTGCTATAATAAATTAAGGTAAAGCATAAAGTTCTTATCTACACTCTTAGCTAGCAGATCTCTTCTCCTCTACTCTCTTCCTCTCCCCTCCCTGTGCACCCAACTGCAGGGTTGATCTTTGCACCCAGCTGAGTATTCTTGCAATACCAGAATACTCTCACTCTTAGCACTTCTCCCTCTCGATACAATACTTACTTACATCAACAATAAAACTAGATCAACAACAATATCATACCAACCCAAAAGTACCACCCCAACCCAGGTCCTTTAGACCTTCATTTATACATTACAATAGCTCATCCATAGCCTTAGGCCGAAACCTAGGTTTCCAAAACCCTAGATACCAAAACCGTAGGTTTCTAAAACCTTAGGTCAACTTGACCCATATTTTCATGGCTTTGCCAGCCTTTATTTCCTTTCTTCTCACATGGTGCTCCAAAGCATCCATCGATGGATTTTTCCACTTGCTGAGTTTTCCAAGATACTTCTTCCTTTATTATCTGTCATCCTTGATCTCCTCATCCAATGACTTTCTTTCTCGAGATTCACTCCATCTTTTATTCTCTTTTGTTCACTTTGACCCAATAACAATCACTGTGTCTTCCACGAAGTTTTCATTTTACTTTTCTTCCTTGATTCTTCACATACTTCCATAACCAAGGACCAACACACCATATCTGGAGAGAGATGGAAATTCCCCCAGCCTATTGGCAGAAATCATAGATAAAAGGTTGGAAGGAAATTATTACATGGAATCCATCACTCGTGATGTCAATGTAGCGATTAGACGTGTTCATGCAGAATCGTCTTCTAGGCCCAATGTGAGTGAGGTGGTGGTGGATCTGAAAGAGGCTATCAAGTTGATGGAGGACAATGCTTCTACTTCAATTTGAGGACAAAGTAAATATTTCCAGGCCAGCCCAATAATGGATTGGGGTGATGACAACTCAAACCTTTTGAAATAAGGACGATAAGTTCAATGTGTATGTTGTGTAATAACTCCAATCAACACTCATCAATAAAAAATAGTTTTGATTTTCCGTTTCCAGTAATTTATAGGCTGAGTAAGCCTAATGATTAGGAAAATATATTTTCCTTTCAATATTTCTATTTAGTATCACAAATTCAAATCCATGTTAAAACAAATATATTATAATTTAGTTTAATTTTTTTATTTTTGAATGAGCATTTTAGTTTTATATAGCTTATTTTGGAGTTGTTATTTCAAACCATGGTAGATGAACTCTATTTCATATGTATTTTTCACAGCTAGTTTCACTCTTGACAAACAAACTCATACGACAAGGTTGAATGTTAACCATAATTCTAAAAAAGTGGTAATGGAGTGAGAAGGAACAGATTCATTGTTGAGAAAGAGAATGCACTTGATCAATGACAGGGCATGTATTCCTGAGAACCTACAAAAGATGTTTTTAGGTGCAAAACAAATCTGAAATGAAAAGAATGTGCTCATGATTTATGATGGGCCTAAACACATGTTTCTCACAAATGTGTGCACGTTACTAAGGAAGTGCATGATCTTCCTCAAGAACATGCATTCTTTGATAAAAAATTATGAGCTGGCAAGAATGTGTGGTGGTTCCATGAGGACCAATACATTAGGATTAAGAATGCATAACCCTAAGAAGACACACCCATTGTTGATCCTACAACCTCATTTTTTTTCGAGCCTAAACACATGTTTCTTAGCAATGAGTATGTGTTACTAAGAACATGCATGATCTTACTCAATAATGCACACATGTTCATAAATACTATTAGTTGGAAAGTGTGTGTGGTGATTCAATGAGTACTGGGGCTGTAGGATTAACAATGCATGAGGAACACACACATTCATACTTCTACAGTCACACACATTATTAATCTTACAGCCTGGATACTCACCCAACCACCACAAATTCTTGCCAACTTGGATTTTTTATGAACATAGGCACGTTCTTGAGAAAGAGCGTACATGCTTAGTAATGTGCATATGTTCTTGAGAAACACATGTTTAGGCTAAAAGAATTTGAAATAAAAAGAATCTGTGTATTCTTTATGAACGTGCATAAGTTCCCAAAGCACACACATTATTAGGAATATGAAGGCATGTGCATGTTCCTAATGCATATGTGTTATTAATAACATGAATGTGTGCATGTTCCTACTAAAACAACGTCTCCCTCTATCTTCTTGTCCCTCCCTCTCTCTACATCTCTCTCTCCTCTCTCTCTCTACCCCTTCTCCCCCCCTCCCTCTATCTTCATCTCTCTCTCTCTCTACGACTTCTCTCTCTCTCTCACTTTCTCTTTTCCCCTCTCTCTCTACCCCTTCTTCTCCCTACCCCTTGTCTCCCTCTTACCCTCTCTATCTCTCCCTTATCATTTCCTCCCCCCTCTCTCTCTCTTCACCACTCACTCTCTTTTTATTAACTCCACCTTTGTCCCTATCCCACCTTCTAATTCTCTTATTCT
>JZKD02S1673297.1:839845-862148 GCA_000966675.3 Picea glauca
AAAAAAAAAAAAAAATTTAAACCTCCACGAAGTGGCACCCATGGGAATGGAACTCGTGACCTATTGAAACCAAAACAAATGCTTCCACCAATAAGCCAAACATGTGACTTGAAATTAAATGTTTTGATTTGAAATTAATATTAAATTTAAGCTATTAAATTTTAATTTAATGTTTTTTTTTTGTTTGTTAATTTGTGTGGAACCTGTTGGCTACGCGATTAACCTGTGGCTTGAGAAACCGCAACTCAGGGGCATCTAAGCCATCAAAATCACCCGGGGATCGCACCCGGCCTGAGCCACACCAACCCTTAACATGGTTGGATTTTTTGTCCCCGCAGGTTTCGAACCGGTGACTTTAACATCACGGAGTGGCTTAACAACACACTCCATCTCACTGACTGTCCTACACCTCGAGGACAAATTTTAATTTAATGTTAAATGCTAAATATAATTTAATTTAATGTTAAATTTTAATTTTTAATAAATAGAATATAATTTAAATTACATATAGTTAATTTAGAGTTTAAGTTTTATGGTTAATTAATTGTAAGATTAATTGATCATGTTTTACTTAATTAATTGTAAGATTAAATGAGTAAAAAAAAAAAAAATTGAATTATTAAAGGGTTTTGAACCTGCGACCCCCACCAAGCGAAGAGCCTTAAAAAGAACACTAACACCAATGTGCCACACATATCACTTTTACAAATAAATTCGCATATAAATAGTTTAATTATCAATAATAGCAAGGTACTAGCCTAAAGAATAATCTCTGATTATCCAAGCGTCAGGCTCGTGAGACCTTACACACAACTCATCAAGCTAAGCGCCAAGTCCCTCCACTCCATTCCAGCAGTCAAAGTCAACGCTAAATCTCAATGCAGCAATTGACAATGCCAACACTACGTGCCAAGGAAAATCTCCCGAGTCAGGCACCGGAGGATATTTAGTAGTAAGAGAAAAGTTAAAAGGACTTAGACTGGGACAGGTAAGGAGGAGGTGGCATATGAACTAGGAGGGTAAGCATAGGAATTGGCGAGTATGGCGCAAGGTTGGCATAGCTACAGAGAAAGGGAACCAATAGTTTTTTTTCATAGGGGCAAAGAAATCAAGCTTAGACGCTTAATCCTAACCCTAACCTATCCAATCCCCTAATGGAGTAATGTCTATTTACATATAAGTAAAGAAAACTTACACCTAACCTTGTTTCTAAGTTTAAGTAGCACCAATTTGAAATGTCCTTGAACTCACCCTGACAACTTTGGGGTGATGCAGGTTAAAGCATATAGGATGGTCAGGACTCGAGGGAGTCGAGGCAGGGGAGCGTCGTCACAAGCACTGCCAACACCGCCAGTGCCACCACCACCATCACCCGAACTAGCCCTCATACTGCGCTCGTTGGAAGCCACTAACGAGACTTTAAAGGGACGACAACCGGTAGGGACTGAAGTGGAACCCCCACCGTCTGGAATGGGTAATCCATAAGTGTCAAGGGATTCAGGGGGAGGACCTGCACCTGAAGACATCACGCGAGAATTGCAGAAGATCAAAATTCGAGATTTTGCCAGGGGTCGCGCCAGTGAACCCGCGGAAGCATGGGTCGAAGGCATGCCAAGGTGTTTTGCCTTAAGGGACTATGCGTCCAACTCAAAGGCAAAGATTGCAATTTTTTAGTTAAGAGACAGTGCCTTGAACTGGTGGGGCAACCTAGAAAGACAACTGCACCTTACCCCAGACACAGTATCTTGGGAACTTTTCGAGGAGAGGTTCTGAAGGAAATATCTACCAGCATACTACAAGGAACAATAGGTAGGGGCATTTCATGCCTTATTACAGGGAAATAGAACTGTAGAAGAATATGAGATCAGATTCATGGAACTGGTCAAATATGTTTCATATATGGATAATGACCAACGATAGGCAGAGCACTTCGTCTATGGATTGAACCCTAAGATAAGAGCTATGGTGTGGATGTGGAAATCGTCTTCTATAGCGGAAGCGGTGGAAAATGCGCGTTATGCGGAGGAACACATGAGCTTAACCGAGGGTACAAGATCGACATCTCCGCATCGCCCTGGATTCGTAGGGAAGGCCCCGAGGACATTTCCTAGGGGAGGGGGCTCAAGGCCACCGCCATATGGTAACAGAGTCATACCAATGACAGTAGCTGCATGGATTTCAATGGCAGCGAGTGCAGCATCTCGTTCATCGCCAACGGTGCAGACAGGTCCATGACCATCTCAGGGAACAACGAGTAGGGGCAGAGGTTCCAAGGGAAGGAACTCATTTCAGAGACAGTCACATAACATTACATAGGTTCAATCTCGTGTTACCTGTTGGGGGTGCGGAGGACCCCATTACCAGCGTGACTGCCCAGAGTTACAATCAGGGATCGTGCATAGAGAAGGAAATGCACCGATGGGGAGAGCAAGTAGCAGCCACCAGATTTACGCAGTGGTTAATAATTGCCAAGCCGAACATCAATCCATAGTGGTGGAGTCATCAGGTATGCTAAATCATATTAATGTTAAGATTTTGTTTGATTTTGGTGTGACAAATAGTTTCATTTCACCATCTGCATTAGAAAAGAGTGGGTTGGCAACCTACGAGCACGATGACTTTAAACAAGTCGAGATGGCTTCAGGGGAAAAACAAGTGATAGGACCTACTGTTGATAATTGTATAGTATACCTGGGAGTGTGTACTACCAGGTTGAAGGTATACGTCACTGCTCTCAGGGAATATGACGTAATCATTGGAATGCATTGGTTAGGAGCTCATCGAGCTTTGGTAGATTGTTTCGCAAAGAGGGTGCTTTGTGTCGATGATGAAGGAAGACCAGTAGAGATCCAGGGTGTATAGAGAAAAGCGTTGTTACACTTTATATCAACTATGAAGGTTAAGTGATGCTTGAGGCAAGGGTGTCGACTTTATATAGTGGAAGCAGTAAATGAAAGGAAGGGACCCTCATTCGATCAATACCCGGTATTGTCAGAATTTTAGGATATTTTTCCGAACGAGTTACTAGGGTTACCTACTGAGAGGGAGCTTGATTTTACTATTGAGCTAAAACCTTGTGCAGAACCAATCTCCAAGACTCTGTATCGGATGATAGTGCCAGAAATTTGTGAATTGCAAATGTAGTTGAAAGAGTTACTGGACTTAGGGCTAATAAGGCCCAGTGTTTCACCCTGGGGTGTGTCGGTAATTTTTGTAAAGAAGAAGGATGGATCCTTATGACTGTGTATAGACTACAGGGACTTGAACCATGCTACAGTGAAAAATATGTACCTGATGTTGCGAATAGATGACCTCTTCGATCAGATGAAAGGAGAAACGGTATTCTGAAAGATCGATTTGCGATCAGGGTATCATCAGTTAAGGATTAAGGAAGGTGATATCCCAAAAACTGCCTTCCGAACTCGGTTTGGACATTACGAGTTTGTTGTAGTACCTTTCGGATTGACCAATGCGCCAACAGTTTTCATGAGCCTCATGAACGACGTATTCCGGAAGTACTTAGATCGTTTTATACAAGTATTTTTAGATGGCATCCTCATCTATTCCAAGAATGAAAGAGAACATGAGGAACACTTGCGAATAGTGTTGTCCTACCTTAGAGAGAACAAATTGTATGGGAAGTTGTCGAAGTGTTCCTTCTTCTAGAGAGAGATCCACTATTTAGGTCATATCATTTCCGATGAAGGAATCTCTATGGACCTAGAAAAGGTAAAGGCCATTATGGAGTGGCCAGAGCCGAAAAATGCTTATGAGGTGAGAAGCTTCATGGGGCTAGCAGGTTAATATCGGAGATTTGTAGAAGGATTCTCAAAAATAGCGAAACCCATCACCACTTTGCAATGCAAGGGGGTCAGGTATGAATGGACAGAAGAATGTGATAGTGCATTCATTGAGCTTAAGAGGTTACTAACTAGTGCACCAATTCTACGAGTGTCGGATATGGAAAAGGACTTCACAGTCTGCACGGATGCCTCGAAGCAAGGGTTGGGGGCCGTGCTAATGCAGGATGGAGGAGTGATAGCCTATGCGTCAAGGAAGTTGAAGAAGCATGAAGAGTTATACGTGACTCATGATTTAGAGTTGGTAGTTATAATGCTAGCTCTGAAATATTGGAGGCACTATCTTGTGGGGCGAAACTTTGAGCTCAAAACGGAGCATCAAAGTTTAAAAAATCTCTTCACCCAAAGAGATCTGAATGCCAGGCAAAGGCGATGGAGTGAGTTTATGAGTGAGTACGATTGTGGTATATCGTACATCAAGGGAAAGGAAAATGTGGTCACAGATGCCTTGAGTAGGAGACCACGTATCTTCTCCTTGGTAACCTTAAAGGTCAATATGAGGGAACATGTGTTGGCAGAACTCCAACGAGATAGTTGGTATTTAAAGGTTACTTCAAACCTCCAGAGCAGGAGGCAGTTGGATCCAAAGTATGAAGGATATAGTATGGAAACAGATGGACTGTTAAGATATCGAGGAAGGATGTACATCCCTGAGAATGGGGATATTTGAAGCATCATACTGAAGGAAGCCCATAGAGCACTTTACTGTGCGCATCCGGGTGTGAAGAAGATGTACACAGATATGAGGAAGCTCTTCTTTTGGGTAGGCATGAAGTGTGATGTAGTCCATTTCGTCGCCAAATGCTTGGAGTGTCAACAAGTGAAAGCCAACCGCCATCACCCAACAAGCCTCCTACAACCACATGATGTTTCTATGTCCAAATGGGAAGTCATCTCTATAGATTTTGTTGTGGGGTTGCTGCTCACATCCCATAGACACAATACCATTCTTGTGATAGGGGATAAGTTAACCAAGAGTGCTCATTTTATTCTGGTTAGAGACACGTACGATGTCACTGATGTGTCATGTGTGTTTGTAAGTGAGGTTATCCATTTGCATGGGATACCTAAGAAGATCATTTCAGATAGGGACTCCACATTCACTTCTAGGTTTTGGACAAGTTTACAGTCAGTGTTGGGGACTCTGTCGAACTTAAGCACATCTTATCATCCTGAAACAAATGGGAAAACTGAGAGAGTAAATCAAGTCATGGAAGACATGCTTAGGATGTATGTAATGGATAATCAAACCCAGTGGGAGAAGTACCTAGCTTTGGTAGAGTTTGCCTACAATAACAGTTATCATAGCTCCATCGGAATTCCACCCTACGAACCTTTGTACGGGAGGCCATGCAGAATGCCATTGAGTTGGGATATACTAGAAGACCGAGTAACAGTTGGGCCATAATTGATTCAAGAAATGGAGGAATAGGTGATTCAGATTAGGCAGAGACTAAAGGAAGCACAAGATAGGTAGAAAAGATATGCGGATGCACACAGGACCGATCGAAGTTATGAAGTGGGAGACCAGGTTTTCATTCGTATCAGGCCTAATAAGAGTACCATATGGTTTGGGAAGGGAACAAAGTTGTCACCTCAATTTATAGGACCATTCAAGATCCAAGAGAAAATTGGACCCATTGCATATCATCTCGTACTGTCACCCCACTTGCATAAAACTCATAATGTATTTCATGTATCTGTTTTACGTCATTATGTTGCTGATGAATCACATAAACTAAATTGGAAGGAATTGAAAGTATCGGACGTGGGAACCCTCACGGTAGAATTGTTACGCATATTGAACCGTAGAGTCCGACATCTCAGGAACCATCTAGTAGACCAAGTTAAGGTCCAGTGGGACAAGTATAGTCTAGGATCTGCTACTTGGGAAGACACCGAGACACTACGGCGAGACTATCCCTCACTTTTTTTGACCACCTCAAGAACATGTTTCTCGAAGTTTGGGTGTATGTAATGCAACCTTTTGACTTAGACAACTAGGATTACTTGAGGCCTATATACTTTAGTTTCTAGTCACAGTGAAACTATTAAGTGATACACTTAAACTTTAAAATTTATGAACTTTTAGGAATGTTTAAATGTTATTGATGATGATGTATGTAATGTGATCTATTAGGTGAATGTAAATTTGAGGAATGTTTAAATGTTATTAATGATGATGTATATGATACGACATATTGTGAGAATGTGAATTTAATGCCTGTTTAAATTCTATTAAGATGATGTTGGATATGATGCAATCTATTTTGGGTAAATGATAATCTTATGAGTGGGTGTCGAAATTGAATTATGGGATATTATGAGATCTATTTCTAACTGGAAAACTTTGATGTTAATTTATCGGTATAGGGAGACCAAATTGAAATGATGATAGTATGTAATTACATGATGATAATGCATAGAAATGTATGAGTTTGTGTTACAGACTAATCTGCATGTTATAGGCTATGAAATAGCCAAAGGATAAAGATGATGAAAGTGGATATTATGACCACTAGCCATGAAACATTATGGTATGAATATTGTATGTGAAATTATATTGGTTTGGATGCATTGCTATGATATGTGGACCAGTGCAAGATTTCAGGTGATGACACTGCCCAAAACCGAATAAACGATGACAAAACCTCCAGCAACATGGTGCCACTGTGTATTCCATTGTAGGGTGTGGACCCTAGTCCTATTAGGAGGGGTGGATTCATTTCCCATCGTGTATCCTCCATTGTATGGTGTGGACCCTAGTCCTGCTAGGAGGGGTGGAGGCATTTCCCACCGTGTATCCTTCTAAACCTGAATTCATGGGAGGATGGTGTTAGTTCACGCTCCCCAAGATGTGTGATGATGGCTGTCAAATGCCTGCTAGGGAAGCTTGGTCGAGATAGTGACACTTCCACTTACGGGTTCTATTTGGAGTTAGGTCAATATAATTGACGCTCCAAGATAGTCTAGCAAAGGAAGGATAGGAATGGAGACAGAAGTTGGTTAGGGAGGAAGGATGAGTAGAAGTAGTTGAGAGAGCATGGAGATTTGTCTGATGTTGGAATTTAATGTTTTCCCTCCAAAAAAAACAACAAAAAAAAGAAATGTGTATATATGAATATTCATTATTACGTAACTAAACCATAGTTGTTTAAAATAAAATTGTTGAAACGGATAAAAGTAATTAAAGAATTTCCCAAACAATTGATTGGTTTGTTGTCTTTTATAAAAGACTAGTCTTGCTGATTGGATTGGATGCATACATAAATTACTAAAGGATGATAGTTTTGATTATTAGTACATGCACGAGACTTGTATGTACTAGCTACACATGCATTTCTTGTACATATACACTAGTATGTATGATTTTTCTTGACTTACTTACTGATAATGTCGGTTACTTATTATGAATGTCTGAACCAGGTTTCTTTTCCTTTGTACCATAAGACACCTTAACTTCGGGACGAAGTTTCTTGAAGGGTGGGTGTATGGAACAGCCCTAGTAGAATATATACTTAGGGATTATTAAGTAAAAGATTTATTAGGTAATTAATTTTGCCTACCATGTTAATAACTAAACAAAGATTGATCTAATGATATTAATTAAGTATTTATTAATTAATTAAAGGTTATAATTTTGATTAATTAATTAATTAATTAACTACCTATTACATTTAATAACATGAGTATTAAATTTAAAAGATTAATAAGTTATATTGTTTAAATTAAAAAGGTTACGTACATGGAAAGGGATACACTATTAATTATGAGAGGATAAAATAATAAAGGAAAGGATAAGGGGCATTAACAAGGGTAGGTAAGGAAGTAAATGGGGGGAGAGGGCAGTAAAGGAGGCATATGAGCAGAGGAGGTTAGGAAGGATGGGATCATTCGACGGGAGATTGGGATGGATTTTGGCGGGGGCTCTCTTGGATTGGTAGGGAGGAGAGTGGATTTCGGTAGTCAGGAAGGTTCAGTACAGGCACCGGTTTGCTGGAGGTTTTGGGAACGGGGGCCAGGATATCCATATGATATCCTGGAGCTAGGAAGTTTCCCTAGTTGGCAGGGTGGAACAAGGTTTTGGGCAGTGTTTACACAATTCAGCAGCGGTCAATAGGGAAAGCGGACAAACGGAGTGTTAGCATCAGACCCAGGTATTTAAAATTATGCATTTGTTTTTAACTTGTTATAAAATTTTATTATTCGTTGTTAAATTTACATGTGTATGTGTTAAAATAGAAAGGAATTATTGAATTTTCATAAATCTAGTAGAAGTTACTGTCTTGTTGTAGAATTACTGGATGTTAAATTAATATGGCCACTACATACACCTCATGTATGTGCGAACTCGTCAAATACTTGTCTCAACCAAGTACCCAACATGTACCTCAACCATATTCCAAATACATATACCAATGTAACCATCAAAATTTATCTAGAAATACATCACATTATCCATAACCAAATACCACAAACCATTACATCAAACCATGTGCCACAACCTCATTGTTATACAACCTCTATATATAACATAACTCAACCGAAATCCCTCATCCATTTCATCATCCAAATCTGATTTGTAACTCTATAGAAAACCTAGTGTATATGATCACATACCTGCAAACCTTCCTAAACTTTAACAACAAGCGACTAGGACTTTTATCAAACTTTACTTTAGTCTCACATGACTAATTTTGGATTAGTCAACAATGCTAACTTGCAATAATAATAAATATGTACGTGTAATGAAAACATATCTTAAAATAGTACACAATTTTCTTCAATTCCTCCAGGTTTCACTGCTTGGAACCTCCCATAAAAGGAGTTATAGAAAAAATGGCACACCTTGCTAAATTTTGTCTTATTCTAGAGAGCGAACTTGTAGAGCATGCCCCACATGCAATGTTTTCTGTATGGATCTAAAAATAGTGCAAATCATACTATAGACTATACTCCAACCAATATATTTTTTCTTACTCAATTTGGATTTGTTATCAAGAACTTATGACATTTTTACTGGAAACACTTATTTTAGACTAGTTTTAGGACTTAGACACAAAGCCTATTTTCCACAGAGTGTAACTAAAAAAATACAATGAAGCACAAGATGAAATATTTATCACAACTAATTGGATACGTTTTCCCATTGATCTCCAAATTTTTTTTTTTGAATCATTTCAGAAAAAAATGTTATTGCGAAAATGGTGAGATGAACTGTAAATAACATACCTTAGAAAGCATCATCAAAATACTTTATCCTCCCTTGAATTTCGGCCTTGTTTACTTCACCTTCTCTCTGAAATTTGTTTTATATCTCCTTTGGTTACCTTAGTCACTTGTATATATTCAATATTCTCAATGGATACTAATGGGAACCCTTGCTCTCTTATTTATACTCTCCACGTAGCTTTCTCTAGAAGTATCCACTTAGCCACTTTGTCCACTTAGACACTTTTTCCACTTAACCAAATTTTTTCACTTAGCCACTTTGTCTACCTAACCATCATTTTCCACTTAACCACTTTGTCCAGTAAACCACTTTATTATTTAAATAATTTCTCTTTGGAACCACTTTGACTAATTTATTATTTAAATAATTTCTCTTTAGTCAAAACTTCTTGTTACAACTAAATTTTATATAATTATTCAATTCATAGCTTCTTTTCCCTTAACTAACTTCTTTCTTCAACCACTTTATTATTTAATTTATTTCTTGGTCAACCACTTTGACTACTCAATATTCTCATCACAACTACTTTACCATAATTACCGAACTCACAACTTCTTGTTGCAAATAATTCATTTTTAATTATTTTCTTAATGCAACAACTATACCCATGATTAACTCCTAGTTTCCTCCACTTTGACTAGTCAACTTCTTTTAGTATTTTCTAGAGTAATTTGACTTCTTTGACCTTCTAGGGGCTTCTAGATAACTCATGAGGGTTCTCCAAATTCACACAGTCATAAATCTCCAAGCATGAGGAGTTAAGTGACATTCCACATATCACCAGAAATGGCATGACATGTACTATCAATCTAGAATAGTATTACCTACATATACATTGATATTCATTACATAATTCCTCAACCAAACATGGGTTACTTACCCATACCTCTATATCTACCAGACATACTCAAGGGTTGACATCAATCTCTAAGAGTTGACGTCAATCTACAATATTATTCTCCAAAGGTTGACCTCAATGAAAACCAACAATCCAAACTAATTGTCCATCAATCTAAACCAATTGTCTGACAATATCGCCCTTTGGAATTGATGGAAACACTTACTCATCATAACATTCATTCTCATACTCCTCAGAAATTTTTCTATCTCTCCCCCTTTGACATCAATAGAAAAGGGTATCTCTCCTTGGGGATACTCTCCCTGATTGAACTCTCCTTGGGGATGCTCCCCCTATCTAAATTATCTTGATATTTTCTCTATTTTTATAAGACTATGATTACTCTCTCTCCCTTCATATGAATAATATCCCCCCCTTTGAAAAAGGGTATCACTCTGATGCAACACTTAAGTCATATCACACATTCTTCCCTTGTGACAATCTCTCTATAAGGAAACATGCCTATGTGATCTCTATCTAATCATCTAACTCTCTATCCTACATATGATGAATCTCTTCCCATGGAATCATACCCATATTCTTACCTCTTTGTATGAAAACTTATCAGAATGTTATTTCTACCTATGTTGTTGGTTATGTTTCTCTCTCTTGACTTCTCTGCAAGATGTTGTGTAGAAACAATATGTCTTCCTATACCTCCAGTTGTTTGGAGTTATTGTCCATTGGTTCTTCCTTGTGTAATAAACTGACATATATGAAAATCATTCAAGAATAAGCATTCAAATATTCCTATGTAATTATCATCCATTATGATAATGTTCCTTTGTCTCTGAACTACTCTCTGAACCAATCTATGAATCCATGATCTCATCCACTTTCATATATCTTTCCAAACATACTAAGTGTTCTTACGAATCCATCTCTTTCCATACTTTCTAAGACCCTGTTACAAAACTATCCATAATTTTGACTCAAATGTCACTGTACTATCATGAAGTATTCACTACTACAACTAATTAATCTATCATATTGTACTTCTCCTAACTGAGTGCTCTGAATATGTCTACTCAAACTATACAATCTTCTTGAAGGATGGTTCTTCAATCTGTCTCATCTATCACATAGAATACCCTTGTCTATTATTCATATTAACTGGGAGTCTCTAACCTAGATGGCTTAGAACAATTCTTGCTTTGATGCAGATTCATTATCATCTTTATCAGTATATTCATCATCTCTCTTAACTTTGACTTCCTTCTTTCTTTTTGTGGATTCGTATTTCACTACAATACCTGGAAGTAAAATATCTTGAAACTATTCCTTATTTTCTTTCATTCATTTTCCAAACCTTTTTGTATCTGACATCTTCCTTTTTCTTTGTATATTTGTCTTCATCTTGTTTTATTATGAATGTTGCGATCTATGGGACTTGGTATTGGTTCACCTGTTCTTCATGTTTTCTTATCCACACCATCTTAAATCTGATATCAGTGTTCTCTTTCATGGAATTATCGATCATATTTCTACAATAACGAGCTATGTATCCATAGTTATGGCATTTGTAACATTCAATGTTACCAGGGGACACATAAACATTTATTTCATGAAAATTTCTTTCATAATCCCTGCAATCTTCAATCTTATGTCCAAAGTTATTACAATAAAAACAATGACCATAAAAGAAATTTACATACCTGAGAGTGAATGATCTTATTTATGGTATAGTCCTTTTGAATTTATTCCTTGAATGATCATGATCATGATTGAAGCTTCTTTGTGGCTTGAACATGGATGGTCTTCTTGAAGATGTATCTCTATTAGTTTTCTTAGATTCTGGTTGACCATGATTCCTTCCTTTGAGTACTTCTTCTTAACTCTTTCTATTTTCTTCATTCTTCTTTTTTAGTAACCTAGAGTGCTTCTCTTCATTATATACAAATGATGTGGATGTTTCTGTCTCTTCAATGTTCTTGTTGATCTTGACGATTTTACTTCTCAATGTGACAACTTCTTCTTCAATCTTCTCAACCTATTCTTCTTTATTCATTATCTGAGACTTCATGACTTCTTCTATTCTTTTCACTTCTTCGAGATGGATTTTTAATGTGATTATTTATTCTTCAAGTCCTTTCTCTTCTTGACCAAACTCTTCCTCAAGATGGTTTAGATCATTAGTTATTTCCTTAATATGATATATCAATATATTCTCTCTCATTTATCCTTTTTCTCTATGTTATGCTATGTTGGATTCCAAATAGTTCTTTTGATATTCAAGAATTTTTTTGATCTTTCTAGCTTCTTCTAGCTTAGTTCTTAAGTTCTTGATGACCTATTGGGATTCTTAAAAAATGTGAACACTTTCCTTTTGTTTCATCAATTATTTCTTGAGTGACTTTTTTCTTCTCTTTCTTTTCTTAGTTCATCTAAAGCACTGATCAGTTATGCTTCATAATTGTATTTTATTTCAATTAGCTTTTCTATCTCATTTTCTCCATGGCAGTCCATTTCAATATGTCCATGTTTTTCACAATTAAAGAAAAACAACATACTTCTTTTGATTATGTACTCTTCATATTCTAAATCTGTTTAACATGATGAACATCCTTCTTCTTGATCTGTACACGCATCTTGGTGCAGACGCACTTCCCTCCTAAGGGTTGCATGACCTCTTCGTCAGGATCTTCGATTCTGGAGTCGGTGACTCTCTGAAACCTCACTAGTCTCATCCTATATCAACTACAGGTCTTCACGACTCCTGGTGTAGGCTCCACAACACCTGCAACCTTCTCTTTTGCACTCTATGAAAATATCAGAGTTGGAGTTAGTGCCTCCTCTATTGACCCATTCTCAGATGTGACCTTGATGATGACAATGCGATTAAGGGCTAAGCCCCTTCCCTCTTGTGACCATAATTATGACCACTCGCCTAACTCAAAAGGAGTTTTGCGATTTTGCGTATTGGGCCTCTGGGTGCGAGTCTCCCCAACACTCCCAACTCTCGAAATCCCAACAGGGTCTTAGTGTGTGATATCCCTCTCTCTCTGACTACTGGCGATGACCATGCACTTGAGTGAAAGGCACGTCGTGATTTCGCATTTCACAACTCTGAGAGTGATGCTACCTTCATTCCCTCCATAGTTGAAATTGCGATGACCATAGATCGGTGGTCCAAATCATTCTTCGATCGATGGCTGCGATCAAATCTACATTTTGTGTTTCATGACTTTGGAAGTCTCAGTACCCTCGTCCTCCTGATACCAAAAATTGAGATGGAGTTGGATCGACAATTCAGATCCTTCCTTTGATCAACAACTGTGATCAAATTAGGATTTTTCATTTCACGACTTGGGAGTTGCGTCACCTTTGTTTTCCTGATACCCTAAATCATGATGGCACTAGAGTGATGGTCCATATCTCTCCTCTGATCAACGGCTCAGATCAAGTCATCATTTCACGTTTCGTGAGTTCTCATGACTCAAACTTTGACTCCTTCAAGTCACGAGTCAGTGAAAACATGAGCTCTCGCCATGTGTCCTCCTTGATGATGGACAATCCCGATGATTTCAAAATTTTGTGACTTTGTTCCTCCTGTGTGCCTTTAAAGATTTAATTCTACTGTACTTTACCTTGAATGGAAGGCTATGATTCTCTCGCGCTCGGACCAGACAAAGGAGATCATTCCTCCTTTTTGCTTGCTCCTTGTTGTTTGGATGTTGATCAGACGGTCTAGATCTTTCTCCCCCTAAACTTATGCTTTCTTCAAACTTAGAAGATTTTTGAAGGATTCAAAGGCTTCGACCTTTGTCCTTGCTCTGAGTCTATTTCTTGGATCTTGTTCACACCTATGAAAAGTGTTATTCTTCTTGATATTAGTATCATGGAGAATTCAACTTCCCACACACTCCTTGCGCTTCCAGAATTTTGATAACGTAGACCTTGAGGATTTCTCTAAGAAAAATTCCTCTCACCCTCCTTGCATTCTTCTTTTTTGGTTCTTCGACTTCTTGCAAAGTCCCTTCAACACTTAGCCGAATCTCAAATCTATGCACTCCTTGAACCATATCTTTACAGATGGTTTTGGGTTCTTGCAGATGAATGTGCATGCCTTGCACAAGTCTCTTTGCACTCCTTGCAAAGGGAAAGTTTTGTGATGCCACTTGCCCCTCAATGAGCAGCTGCTCTCACCAGGACCTTCTGTACCTTGGCCTGAAAGGTTGTAATACCCTTCAAATCCTGTATCGAGATTTCTTGTCACCCACAGGATACACGGATGATCTCCCGGCAACTGTCTTGGGAAATCAGGTCTCGCGATGTCGCGAACCCTGCATGCACGTTCTTGGGCAACTCAAAAATCCGAACCCCGATCCCCGATGGTCAACAGTCAACGACTCAGTCTCGTCGGGGTTCTCCCTATTGGGAAATCGACGAATGTGATGTCGTGATTCCCTCGCCTCGTAAATCACTGAACCCCAAATGTTGATCCAACGCCACGTGGATTCCACTACCACATGTGGTCCCACGCTACCACGTCGCTTCCTTCTCGCGTGCGATTGGGGATCGCGGGATCGCGATTTCTCCGGTCAAAATTCCTTTGCAATGTAAACTCTCGAATGCCGAACCCCGACCTTCCGACCTTCCGAGATCTCGTGCCACCTGTCCCTGCTCCGATCGACGGCTCCCGCTAATTCGGGAAATCGACAATCGCAATTTCCACGAGTTCAAAACTCTTATATTCGCAACCCCGATATGCCGATATGCGATGGCTATGGGTTCTTCCTGCACTCGAGGGTTTAAACCCCTCGCTACTTTTCCCAGATCAGACGGTTTGTGGGACTTCGCGGCTCTCCTCGGCGAATCCTGTCCGTCGATTCCCTTCCTTAAGGATTCCTCCTACTCCAAAGCTCTGCCTACTCGATTCTTCGCCCAGGTTTGTTCCCACAGAAACAGAAAGGAACTGTCCCTCCTGATCTTTTCCAACTTTGACTTCTTCAGGAACTCTTCTGTGCACACTGCTTGCGCTCGACCTCCAAACACTCTTGAAATGTTGAATTCTTTCAGGTCCTGTGCGCTGTCATCCACAGGTACCCCTGCCTTTCTCTTCTCAGACTAGCTACTGATATTTCTACCTCAGCCTTCACTACTTCTGCATGACACGAGTAACCCAATTCGACTTATGGGTAGACGAGAATAAGAGTTTCACTGTGAGCCTCCTCAACACACTCTATGCGGAGGAATTCAACTGCACTCTATTCAGGAATCTCCTGGCTCAACCAGAGAAACAATTGAAACTTATTTTCCCTTCTCTTAGACTTAAGCTAACCTTCTGAAATCACCTGCAAAGCATATTCAAAGCCATGCATACTAGGAAAACAAACATTCATAAACACATAAGCACATACACAGAGAAAACAACACCAGTCATGAATTGAATCAAAAGCTCCTTATATTAATTCAATCTGTACATGAGGGCTCTCCACAAGTTCTCTGCTTGCTCCTCTCCAGAATGCTTGCATGAATGAATTACAATGTACAAAGGAGGGTGCCTATATTCTGTTTGCCCTCTCGAATTCTGAGCTATCGAATCTACAATAAATTCCTATCTAACAACATTAAAATTATTAAATGCATTCCTATCTATAATACAATACAAGTGTGCTTCATTACATCAACTCATTAATGTTTGGCGCAACATATCAAGGTGTTTCCAAAATTTGGTGCTGGCATTGTCCAGCTGTCTTCTTTGCTCCACGCGCTGGCTCACTTGATGAGTGAGCGATGCTCCTGCATCATTTTGTATTATCTCTTTTGAGTTTCAAAATTGAAACAGATCCCATTAACGCACTCCTTGCGTTCTGTGTGCACACCTTACACTACTTCAACATAAGAGAAACAATTGAAAATTATCCTAACATTCACAGTTCCATTCACTCATAATGAAATTCACTCATCCACTCATGAAAACACAATAACAGAGAATTTCAAACAATATTCATATCCCATGCATTGGATCAATTTTATTATGTTATATTCAAAAGTGAAAATGGCTATAACTAAAATAAAAAAACAACAACTGAAAACTCAATCTCCTACTAACTTGCAGCTAACATCTACCCTATAGTCAACCTCATTTGGGCATACAAAACCTCTATATATCTTAGAGGGCTCTTAGGGTTCTTCCTGATTACTTGTCTACATCAAAACTTTTTCTGACAACCATCCTAGTGTAGTCACATTCTAGAGCCGGAGTGGAAACTCGCACTTCGCTCGCGATTTCTCAAGCGTGCCTGAAAGATTTTCTGGCACTGAGTTAAAGAAGATTTCAAAATATTGGCTGAAACTGCCAGCGTCGAGGTCTTGTACGGATTCCCATATGTTGATAGGTATTTCTCTGTGTGCTTTCTAACGATGCTCCTGCATCACATCTTCTTTGACATTCTCTGACTCTGTGATGGGTGAAGAATAGATATTATTTAAATTATCCCAAAATTATTTAGTTGATGAACATTTACCCACTTTGTCCTTTACTGAATCATATAGTCCTTCAAAAATGAAATACATTGCAATTTTGTTATTTTGATTCAATTCGTTCTTTGATGTAGTATTTTCCCTTTTTGAACTATCATATCCTATAACAACTAATTTCAAAATATCATACCCTATTCCTTTAAAAATACTTTCATCCTTCCACTCGATATCTCATACTTTAAACCATTCTAACCATTAAACAATGTTACTCCATTCTAATAACAATCCATGATCTCCTTCCAGTGGTTAAATTGTTTCTTGAAGTAACCTGCTGAGATACCAATTGTTGGATTACTGAGAGGGGGGGTGAATTAGTAATGAGAAATTATACCAATTATTAATCCTTTAAACCAAAAAGTATGTTATTTTAATTATTCAACCATGTCCATATGTTCATCATCAATATCTTACTATATCATAAGCATTAACATTCATCGGTTCATAATAAACAATAACCAACACATCCACACAATGCACAATACACCAATATTTACGTGGAAACACAATGTGGGAGAAAACCAAATAATGATTTTCTTATATGTCAAGAATTACATTCAAGGAAGAAACAACTTCCAATTCTTGAACTACAACTGGAAGGAGGCTCCAACCCCCTAGCTTCTTAAGATACAACCTGAGGGAAGTTGCAACTCTCCAATTCTCTGGATACAACCAGAAGGAGGCTACAACCTTTATGCTCTTCGGATACAATCAAAAGGTGGGTACAACCACCTATCCTTTCCTCTTCCAACCTCCTTGAAATATAAGTAGAACAATGGAACCATTGTCACACTGTCAATGTGAGATATACTATTGTAAACTTGTACCAATAAATTGGCACCAAACAACATGTAATAAACTTGTACCAATAACCCGTAAACAACCTGTACCAATAACATGTGCCAACATGTACCATGCATCAAATTGTACCTCAACCTATACCATAAAAAAGTGAATCAACCATGCACCAAACTTGTACAAATAACCTGTCACAACAACGTGTCCAAACAACCTATCACAACAACATGTCTCATCAATCTTATCAACCAAATCATATCTACCCACCAAGATCAATCACCAAGACAAATCTCAACCATATGCACAATATCAACAATATGTGCATGAACCAAGCATATCACAACAAGTCATAATCATCACCAAGATCAATATGTGCTTCTAATAATATACCAAGAAATGTATGTTACATCATCCATAAACCATGTGTCAACAATACTACTAAGAAGTGCCTCTCACCATGTACCAAGTATGTACCATTCATGCATCAACTACTCATCAACTATGACTCATCACGATGTACCAACATCATCAACTATAGACCTCATGTATGTGTGAACTCGTTAACTACTTGTGTCAACCAAGTACCCAACATGTACCTCAACCATATACCAAATACATATACCAATGTAACCATCAAAATTTCTCTAGCAATACATCACACTATCCATAACCAAATACCATAAATCATTACATCAAACCATTTGCCACAACCTCACTCTTATACAACTTCTATCTGTAACATACCTCAACCAAAATCGCTCATCAATTTCATCATCCAAATTTAATTTGTAAATCTGTAATAGACCTGATGTATATGATCACAAACCTACAAACCTTCCTTAACTTTAACAACAAGAAACTAGCATTTCCATCAAACTTTACTTTAGTCTCACATGACTAATTTTGGATTAGTCAACAACCCTAAGTTGCAATAATAATAATTGTTTACCTATAATGAATAAATATCTGAAAATAATTCACAATGTTCTTCAGTGTATTGTCTTCAATTTCTTGAGGTTTCACTCCTTGGAACCTCCCAAGAAATGAGTTATAGAAAAAATGACATACCTTACTGAATTTTGGCTTATTCTAGAGAGAGAACTTGTAGAGAATGCCCTAAATGGAATAGTTTCTATATGGATGTCAAAATGGTACACATAATAATAAAGACTATACTCTAACCAATACATTTGGTCATACAAAATTTGGATTTGTTATGAATAGGTTATGATCTTTTTACCCGAAACACATGTTTTAGAATAGTTTTAGGACTAGCCACAAACCCTATTTTCCACAGAATGTAACTCCAAAAATATATTGACCCACAAGATGAAATTTTTATCACAATTACTTGGATATGTTTTCTCAACAACCTCCATATTTCACTGTCTGAGTCATAGTATAAAACAATTTATTGCGAAAATGATGAGATGACCTGTAAATAACATACCTTAGAAAGAATCATCAAAATTATTTATCCTCCCTTGAATTTTGGCCTTGTTTACTTCACCTTCCCTCTGAAATTCTCCTTAGATCTCCTTTGGTTACCTCAATAACTTGTAGATATTCAATATTATCAATGGATACTAATGGGATACCCTTTCTCTCTTATTTATACTCTCAAAGTAGATTCTTCTAGAAGTATCCACTTAACCACTTTGTCCACTTAACCAACTTTGTTCACATAGCCACTTTGTCTACTTAACCAAGTTTTTCAACTTAGCCACTTTGTCCACTTAAACACTTTTTCCACTTAACCACTTCTTGTGGTAACGACTTTATTATTTAAATAATTTATCTTTCCTCAAAAATTCTTGTTGCAACTAACTTTTATATAATTATTCAATTCATAGCTTATTTTTTATTAACTAACTTCTTGTTTCAACCACTTTATTATTTAATTTGTTTCTTGGCCAACCACTTTGACTGTTCAATATTCTCATCATAACCACTTTACCATAATTACCAAACTCACAACTTCTTGTTGCAACTAATTTATTTTTAATTATTTTCTTAATGCAACAACTATATCCATGATTAACTCCTAGATTCACCCAATTTGACTAGTCAACTTATTTTACGAGTTTCTAGAGTAATTTGACTTCTTTGATCTTCTAGGGGCTTCTAGATAACTCATGAGGGTTCTCCAACTTCACGAGTCCATAACTCTCTAACCGTGAGGAGTTATGTGAAATTCCACATATCATCGGAAATCACATGGCATGTACTATTCATTTAAAATAGTATTAAATACATATACATTGATCTTCATTACATTATTCCTCAACCAAACATGGGTTCCTTACCCATACCTCTACAGATACTAGACATACTCAAGGGTTGACATCAATATTTAAGAGTTGAGATCAATCTACAATATTATTCTCGAAAGGTTGACATCAATGACAACCAACAATCCAAACAAACTGATCGTCAATCTAGACCAACCGTGTGATACCTTAAGCTTTAATAAATGAAACACAATCAAGCATATAGAGAATATAATTGCGAATTAACCATAAACAAGAGATGATAATGTAAAATATGTAAATATGCCCTTGTATATTGATAACGTGAAGATGAATACAATGTTCACTTGCCTCTTAAGGTGGGGTGATTTTCCATCGAGAAAATATCCAAATACACAACACAATATAGACATTCCAAAGTATCATATCTCTTTAAATAGATTTTCAATAGAAAAACCCTTTACTACTTGTGGTCCCTTCACTAATGGGTACCAACTATGAAGTGGACCCTTTTAGATTAAATAAGTATCCCCTATAATCCAATGGGTGTTATTAAAAGAGGATGATGTCATACAACAATTAACTAAATCCTAGGTATCCTAAAGTAGGAAGGTTAGGGTAGGACCCTAACATTGCCTCCCCTTTTGAAAGAAGCATTGTTCTCAAGGATTAAGACAAGGAAATTGTTGCAGGATCATTGTTGTTTCCCAGTTCACATATTTAGTTGGCATGTCTTTCCACTGGATAAATACTTCACTTATCATGCGCTAGTGTAGTTAACGCTCTTTAGTATCCAAAAGAGTTTTTGGTTGAATCCAAAAGGAGCCTTGTTCATCAAGCTCATGTAATCATGTTTTCACCTTTCACTTTGATCCCAAGGCCTTGTTTAAACAAGACACATGAAATACTGGATGAATCTTGGAGTGGACTGGAAGAGACAACTTGTAGGCCACTTGTCTAAACTGTTAGATGATCTCATAGGGTTCATAGAACTTGGATGCTAATTTTTGAGGTGTTTTGTCTTTGAGTGGTGTCTGTTTATGGAATTTAAGGTGAAGAAACACATGGCCCCTTATTGAAAAATAATGTTTAGAGTGATTAAAATCCAATTGTTTCTTCATTCTATTTTTATCCATAGCCAAATTTTCGTTTAGGATGTGGAGAATGGATTTTCTAGTGTAGAGTGTGTGATCCACTACTTGAAACTTTAAAACACTTAGTAAATATGAAGTGATTGACAATGGTTTTTTGCCACAAACTGCTTCATATTTTGTCATTTTAGTAGCTCCATGATAAGAGTTATTGTACCACCATTCCATGCGGGGAATCTGTTGTGCCCATTGGTGTGGGTTTTATGAATAAATTCTTATTATTGGCCCAATTCCAAATGCACCTCTTAGTGATTCTTTCGATGGTCCCAGTTCCAATCCGTTCCTTTACCAACCCCATGTTTCTACACATTTTTTAACCAATTTAGCTTGACCATCAATTTTGGGGCTCATATACAATGCTCATTTTTAGATGGGTATCCTATAGTTTAAACAAATCCTTCCAAAATTTGGTTGTGAAGGTAAGGTCCTAATCCAATAAAATGGAAGTCAGCATGCTATGTAATTTAAATTTTTTATCAAGGAAGACTTGGACAACTAAAGAGGGGGTGAGTGGATGTAACAACCCTAGTTGAATATAGGTTTAGGGATTATTAAGAAAAATTAATTAGGTAACTAATTGTCCTAACATGGTTTTAATTAAACAAAGATTGGCATAATAATATTAATTAAATATTTATTAATTAATTGATTGTTATAACTTTTGATTAATTAATTAATTACCTATCACACTCAATGACTAGGGTAATAAATTAAGAGGGTTAATAATTTTAATTTGTTTAATTAAATGATTTACGTATGCGGGAGGGGATAAGACATTAAATATAAGGATAAGATATTAATAAGGGGATAAGACATTAAATAAAGAGATAAGATAATAATGAAGGGATGAGATATTAATGAGTGGGAAGAGAGTCGGTGGAGGGGATATGACAGGAAGAGTCTTACGAGGAGGAGGATCATTATTTGGGGGGGGAGAGGAAGCATTTTGGAGGGGGAGAGAGTTCTTGTTTCTGGGCTTGGATTTTTTGGTTCTATGTTGGAGTTATACAGTCTTGGAGGATCATTATAGGGGGCACTAGGCTACTAGGGGTTTTGGGCATTGGGGCCAAGATTCCTTTCGGTTTCTTGGAGCTAGGGAGCCGGACAGTCTGCTCCTAGCTGGCTAGGAGGATAGTCGGTTTTGGCAGAGTTGGTCAGCGTATCAGGCAGCAGGAAGGCAACAACAAGGCAACAGGGAAGGGACAATCATATCGGCATAAATTAGCATTAGAAGCAGGTAATTTGTTAATGAAAGTACTAAGTTTCTTTTTATGCTGTAGTTAAATGTTAATCTTGGTTGAATATTTTCTTATATGCTGGTGATTGAATTATTTGTGTAATTGAAAGGAATTATTTCAAATTTAGTATTTACGGTTCCTACACATGGTATCAGAGCTATTTGTTTGAAATCTGGGCCTGAAGGGCCAAGCTCTAGCTCCACCTCCACCTCCTGCAAGCCAAACCCACTAATATCTATTATATTCAGATCAATATATATCTTTATACATAATGCTTTCTCTGCCCAATAATTAAAGAAAAAGGCATATAAATGTGCATATGTAAAAAACATTTATTTAAACTGTAAAAAAAAAAAATAGATGCATATAAATGGAGTAAAAAAAAAATTATAT
>JZKD02S1673297.1:881420-894365 GCA_000966675.3 Picea glauca
TAGAACAAAGCTTGAGGCAAAATCCAATAAGTGTACCTTTATTGGATATGGTGTTAATGATTTTGGTTATCTCTTATGGGATTATGAAAATAACAAAATCATTAGGAGTAGAGATTCCATATTCAATGAGAAGGTTAGGTACAAAGATCAGTTACAGGGAAAGAAACAGGAGAAAGAAAAATAAGAATACACAGTGCTTGATGAGATCACTGAAAAAGAAATTCCAAAGGAACCAGAAAATCAAAATGTACAACAACAGGAGCAGCAGGTACCTCAAACACCTACAAGTGTTGTTAGAAAATCTACCAGGTTATGTATACCCTCTAAATGATACTCTCCTTCATTGTATTATTTATTGTTGACTAATTTTGGTGAACTAGAATGTTATGAAGAGGCAATGCAGGTAGACACCAAAAGGAAGTGGGAGCAAGGCATGAAAGAGGAAATGGATTCCTTGGTAAATAACCATACTTGGGACTTGGTTCAGTTGCCGACAGGAAAAAGAGAATTGCAGAATAAATGGGTTTACAAGTTGAAGGAAGAATATGGAGGAGAAAAGCGGTACGAGGCTAGACTTGTTGTAAAGGGGTTTGCACAAAAAAAAGGTATATATTTTGATGAAATATTTTCTCCTGTTGTTAAAATGACTTCAATTAGAACTATTTTAAGTCTTGTGGTAGTAGAAGATTTTCATATTGAATAGTTAGATGTAAAAACAACTTTTCTCCATGGGGATTTGGAGGAAGAGATTTATATGTAGCAGCCACAGGGGTATGAGGCCAAAGGGAAGGAGAATTTCGTATGCAAGTTGAACAAGATATTATATGGCCTAAAGAAAGCTCCAAGGTAGTGGTATCTGAATTTTGATAGGTTTATGACATAACAGGGTTATAGTAGATGTCATTCTAATCATTGTGTTTATTTTAAAAAGCTAGAAAATGGAGGCTTTATTATCTTACTATTGTATGTAGATGACATGCTTGTTGTAGGGTCTAATATGCAGGATATAAATTCTCTCAAGAAGAAATTAGCCAATTCATTTGCGATGAAGGATTTGGGTGCTGCAAAGAAAATCCTTGGTATGAGAATAACAAGAGACAAGAAAAATCACAAACTAACATTGTCTCAGAGTGAGTACATAGAGAAGGTGTTGGAGAGGTTTAGAATGCATAATGAAAAACCAATTAGTACACCTTTGGCCAGCCATTTTAAGTTAACTAAGGAAATGTGTCCCAAGATACAGGAGGAGATAGAATACATGTCTAGGGTCCCATATTCATTAGCAGTTGGCAGCTTGATGTATGCAATGGTTTGCACAAGACCAGATATTGCACATGCAGTGGGAGTTGTGAGCAGATATATGAACAATCCAGGTAAAGAACATTGGGAGGAATTAAAGTGAATTCTCAGATAGTTGAGAGGTACTGCTAATCATGCATTATGTTTTGGAGGTTCAAAAAATATTCTACAAGGATATTTTGATTTAGATATGGCAGGTGATAAAGATAGTAGGAGGAGTACCACAGGGTATGTGTTTACTATAGGTGGAACAAAAGTAAGTTGGATTTAAAAATTGTAAAAGGTTGTTTCACTTTGAACAACAGAGGCAGAGTATGTTGCTGCTATAGAGGCCAGTAAAGAGATGATTTGGTTACAGAGGTTTATGGAGGAATTGGGAAAGAAGAAAGAGAATAGCAGGTTGTACTTTGATAGTGAGAGTGACATTCATCTTCCAAAGAACTCAGCCTTCCATTCAAAGACTAAGCATATACAGTTGAGGTACCACTTCATATGGTCCACATTGGAAGATGGACATTTGAAGTTAGAAAAGATACACACTAGCTAGTATCCTGCAGACATGTTAACAAAGGGAGTAACCAGGGAGAAACTGAGTTCCTACTCAGTTTCAGTTGGTCTTCAAGAATGAATATGAAGGTGAGAAATTTTCTAGGTCTAAGAAGGTTCAGAGTCCATCATATACAACAGCAGTGGAGTTGTTGAGATCAGTCTCCAAGTTGGAGATTGTTGGTTATGAAGCCTGATTATCTTCCTGATTTAGAGGTCTTTTACTTTCAGCCATGTTTATACCCCATGAAGTATTTACACCCCAGAAGTATGTATACTCTTCCATGTTGGGGAGTGAAGAGGGGGGGTACCCCCTCTGCGGGGTCTGGGGGGGCTATCCCCCCAGCTGGGGGATCTGGTTGCAAGCGGGCCCCCAGTTGGGGTTTGGGGGCGAATCCCATGAAGGAAAAATTGCCTTGTAAATGTCTATTGTAATTTCATTGTAAATCTGGACCGTTCATTATAAGGTCGCAGATCTAATGATAGATATTATGTTAGGGTTTTTTTCCCTAGAAGGCAACCCTCTTTTATGAGGGAAATGTATTGCGGCTATGTTTGATGGCATATATTGTATTTTGAGATCGGAGACTGTGAGAGAAAGAAGAGGAAGTTATAGCGGGTTTGTTGTAGGTTGTATCCCTTCATATGCTGGATAATAATAAAGGATGGACCTGGCAATTTCTCTGGTGGATGTAGCCCACACTGGGTGAACCACGTAAATCTGTGTCTCTATTGTATTATGTATCTTTTGTGTTTTGTTTTCGCATTTGTTTTATTTTATTGCTCCATGGTCCTATTTTTCTAACATCAAGCAAGCTCCTCGAGCTTGGTATGCCAAAATGGATAGCTTTCTTATTTCCATTGGATTCTCTAGATGCCATTCAGATCATAATGTCTATACCAAGGAAGTAGGAAGCCATCTCATAATCCTTGTCCTTTATGGTGATGACCTTATCCTTACTGGTAGTGACTCAAAACTTTTAAACCATGTGAAAACCAGCCGTAAGAAGAAATTTGAAATGACAGACTTAGGCTTTTTGCACTATTTCCTTGGCCTCCTAATTTTTATTTCCCAGCCTAAGTATGCTTGTGACCATCTTCATTGCTTTCACACGGACAATTGTAAACCAACCCCTTCTCCCTTCCAATCTGGAGTCGATATTTCTTCCACCAGTACTTCTCCTGAAGTTGATACCACCTTGTACCGTCAGTTAGTTGGTAGCCTCTTATACTTGACTCATACCCATCCTAATATTTCCTTTGTTGTCGGTCTTGTTCCCAGATATATGAAAACACCCCATGAAAGCCATTGGAAATTAGATAAAAGGGTACTTTGCTATGTGCATTGTACAGTTCAGTTCATGATACATTACAGTTCAGGGGGGACTCCTTTATTGGTTCATTTCACTGATTCAAATTGGTTCGCTGACCCTGATGATCAGAAGTCTACTACAGGTTATGTTTTTAGCCTTGGTTCAGGACCTGTCACTTGGGCCTATAAGAAACAACAATCTATTGCACTTTCTTCAGCAGTAGCAGAGCACCGAGCAACGGTAAATGAAATTCAGGAAGCCTTGTGGCTTCGACGGATCATTTTAGAGTTTGGATTCCAGCACCAACATCCAACCAACCTTTGGTGTGAAAATCATAGTGCCATCAAGCTTGCCAAAGAATGAGTTCAACATCATCGTAGAAAACACATCAACCTACACATGAAATTCATTAAAAAGCTCATTCATGATCAAGTTATTGAAGTGCTCTTTTTCCCTACAGAAGATCAAGTTGCAGACATTTTCACAAAGTCTCTTATAGAAGCGAAGTTTTCCAAACTTCGATCTATGTTAGGAGTTCATGAATTTTTCATTAAGGGGGGATAGGCTCTAATGCCTCCTTCCTTCTCCTATTGTGTCGCTATTGTAAATCCTTCAATCCTATCCCAAGTTGTTCTTAAGGGGGGGTGTTAGGATATTTATACACTTAGGAGTTAGTAAGATCTACTTTCTCTATTGTCTCATTAGGTAAAAGTGTGTTTTCTAGTGTGTTTCTTTAGTATGCATTAGTATGCATTTATCGTTAGGAAATCTTACAGTCATGATATGTTCCCGACATAGAGTGATCCAACGGTTCATACTCTCCTCGATATTAACGGCCATTGATCCATGGATTAACACTTGATTGTTCCATGATATCTATTTAAAGAGAATGGAGGGTCATTTGTCAATGATCGATTGTGAGAAAAGCTCTTGTAAAATCTCGCTGTAACCTTTTTCTTTGCATTAATAAACTACTCCAAGTGGTCGGGGCCGTGCATGTTTCCCCATAGGGGTTTTACAACGTGAAAACATTGGTGTGTTGATTTTTGATTTGGTTATGTGAGTGGTTACTAAAGGTTTTCATCCTCTATAGGAATACTTGTGTTGTTGAACATATCCAAAGATGATGGCCACATACAAAAACTAATAGCCTTATAAAGTGGACCTTTTTACAATAAATAACTATCCAGTATTTCCAATGGACGTTATTCAAAGAGGATGGACACATACAACAATTAACTAACTCCTTGGTATATTAAGGTAAGGAGGTTAGGGTAGGACCATAACATAATTGCAATTGACTATGAATATTAAATTAAGCATGGAAAAAATTCAACAATTGATTTAGGGTTTTAGATAAACAACTTTGTATAATATTTATGTAAGTAAAGCTTAAGAGTGTCAATGTAGTATTCAAATCTTAGTGTACTCTTCCACTTTCAACGCTTGCACTTGTCACTCACCTTATTAGAAAGAAAAAAAAATGAAATTTATGTGAGACATGAAAATAAAAAATTTCGAACAAAAATATTTGAAAGTTGGAAGATTACTGGTTGGTAACAAATTGATGAACTTTAAGACACATTATTGGGTGATGTCCTTGGCATCCAACCAATTTTCTACCAACTCTTCTTGGAACAATACCTAGATCCCATCACTATATGTCCTTACGACGCTCACTGCCAACATTTAACACTAACTAAACAATTTAAACACGAACCTTCTGAACTATGCATTACACAAAATAAACATATAAAAACTTTAGAAAATCAAAATTGGATTCTCAATATAATTTACCTTTTGTCATGTTAAAAAAACCAAATTAATTTTACTTCATGAGCATTGAGTGAAATCTAATGAATTTACACTGATGAGGTAAAGAACTTAAACTTTGACTCTAAAATATAAAGAGATATGGTTTAGGCACTTACAACGTAATCTCCAAATACTAGATTTGCTTAAATTCAAGTTGTTAGAGGGAGAAAGCATATATCATCCATTTAATCACCAAATGTTTAGGAAATGAAAGAATTTGCGATAACCAATTACCCATGCATTGGTTGAAGTAAGCCTTAAATACCAAGGTGAGAAGAATGGAGTCAAAGGATGCCAAATTAAGAGATTTATACACACATATTTTCAACCTTCAACTCTATTTCATTCGACACATCTTGAGAGTATAAGATCATGGTAAAGAACACAAAGAAACTTCTACGATAATATCTCATTGGCTCAATGACTTCAATTTCAAATAGAACACTAAATAACACCAAAGTGCAAAAATTTTGTGAATTTATACCATCTATCAAAGTTCCATCTCCACTTCTAGACATTCAACCACTTACAACGTTCAAATAGTGATTTAACAATAAAACACATAAATTTGTAACAAGACATTAGATTCAATGGAAGGCCATCCAAAGCTTAGTGCAAAAGACTATGTAAACCAAGACAAGGTTTTCATCAAACTCGTGCTTAAACCAACTTGAAATCGATTGTTATGATCATCAAAATGCTCGGAAAAATAAAGAAAACAAGCACAACTACAAGGCATATTGATCCAAAGCTAAACAAATAGATATCAATAGTAAAAAAAAAAAAATTGTAACAATACACCTTGATTCAAGAGAAGGCCATCTAGAGCTTATTTCAAAATACTATGTAAACTAGGACAATATTTTCATCAAACTCAATGCGTAGATCGAGAGAAAGTCACTCTTACAACCATCAAAATGATAAGGAAACTCAAACAAACATGTACAAATACAATTTGAATCGATGCAAATCTAATCCATAAATGTTTCATAATTCCTTCTGCAACTCAATTATTGCTTCCTCTAATCCCTTGCCATTGTCATAAGATTAAGCTCACAAGTTTTTCGTTGATCTCCTTAACGGTAGATACATGAAACAATATAATTATAAATTTTCATGAAACAATAAAATTCATTAACATAATCAAACCTCTTGCCTTTCCACTTCTTCAATGGCATTAACATTTCCTATCATTAAACTTCAACCTTGCACATGGCTACCAGTGATCAAAATTGAACCTTTCCTATCCTTTCCAAGGGGTTCAAACCCATACTAGAAAAGTAATAAAAAAAAAACCTTCGAAAAAATGTAAATTTTTGAAAACATTTGTTATTTATGAAGGAAAACAAATATTATAAAATTTCAAAAGAAGGTTCTCATTTCCAACAACCTCAATTTCATTTCTAACTCTTGGATGTTTAGTGAGAATTATGAATTTCATGTTACATGATTATGGGTGTGAAGCATGAGAAATATTGATGATTCAATGCCCATTGCTTGCCTTTGGCATCTGAAGACTAAAAGCATCTCTATTGTTTTTGGCTCTCATCTATTCCTTGATACGACATACCCTTCCACAACATAAAATCCATCACAAAGATCATGCCTATACAATTATATCACTCTATTTTCATATTCAACATCTTGAGTTTCACTTAATATAATCTTTCAGAAGCTTGGACACCTTATCTTTCTAAATCCCCACTTCAATTCATGTGTTATGTGCATTTTTATTCTTGTCAACATGAAAATTGGCATGCCATTTAATGTCCATACTTAATGTGTTCAGATCCCAAAATCAACATAATGTCATTTATTTTGATATATTTGTCTCCTCTCTTAGATTTTCAAAACAACAAAACAAGTAGTCATGGGTTATGGGAGTAAATTGCATTGGCATTGAAACATTATTGGCAAGATTCATCATAGATGTTTTGTTTGAGGACAATTTTGAAGATAACACAATAGACGTTGACCAAACCCAAGGAAATGAGGTCATCTCTCTTTCTTCATGTTCACATAGTCCATCTCTCTAAAAGCATCTAACATGTTGACAAATCTAACATGGTTATACCATTGGTATCTAATATTTTATTATTATTTGAGAACATTCACTAGCCTCTCGATCACTTAATATATTGTTCATGACATCCATGTTATTTCAATAAATACTTATAGAAAAAAAAAACATAATTACTACTTGAATGTAAATCTCTCAACAATTCACCGATCTTGTATAGGTTTTTTCAAGCTCATTGTAAAGATAATGCACTGTTTTTTTTGTTTCACACAAAATTATGTTAATGATTTTGTTTTGGATAAAAAAAACTACATTAAGATCAATGATAACTTGTATATTCTTTTATTACCTTTATGTCTAAGCCTATGAAAAATATACCTTTGCAACATAACAAAACCTAAAATTTGAATTACAACAATTAGGATTGTGATTCTATTCATTCAATTTTCTACATCATCAATTCTTTACTCATCTCATCATTCCATTTTACCCAATTTTATTTACATTTATCTATAACACTCCTTGTTTATAGAAACATTGACATGAACGTGGTGATACTTTAGGTTTCAAATATTTGAGAATGCTCCTTAGATCTCTTTCCCCTCCCTCATTATAGGCCCAAGAATAAGGAGATGTATTATTTGCAACCTTAATGATTGAAGAAATATTTTTGATGCATTGATCCAGATTTATGAGAAAAAAGAAAATGAATAAAAGACACCGAGTGAACAATAACTTCAGTGAACAAGAACTTCTATTGAATAAATAAAATAGGTTTAAACTGTCAAACAACATAAATGAGAACAACTTGCTCGAATGGTGGTAGCTATCTTTGAAGAGATGTGGTTGCTATGCACATCCGTCTGATACGAATGATTTCAATGAAGCTCCAGAGGGATTTTTAAGATTACTCATGAACTCCAAAACCATATACATCTAAAATCCTAACCCTATGAGATGAAATTTCAAAAGTTATCTAGGCCCAATGGGTAATTTAGTACCTCAACTTCACGAGGTCGTAACTTTTGCATACGACCTCCATTTTATATGCGTGATATACCATTGGAAAGGTATTTTCGAGAACTACACATTATTCCATCAAACTATGACTCGGTCTATAGTTGGACTGTGCAAAGAGAAAAACTCACTATTTGGGACCCAAAAATGGTCCTGGAAGTATAGAAAGATATAATAACATGAAAGGTTCCAAAATAATCCAGTTGGATTAGGTGGGTGTCCACCAATATCCATATCACAGTTGTGTAGGGCTTCAAACAACCCCAAAATTGTAGGACCCACAATTACAAAGAATTACAAAAGAATGTGCTGAACTAATCTGTCAAATAGAGAAAGTCAGAATAATTGGGTGGCCACCAGTATCCACTTGGATAATGCCTTGGTGGGATTCTTAAGTAATATATGGAAAAGGTAACATAATTCATATTATCCTTATATATCTATGCAATAGGATAATTCTCTAGCATCCACTCTGTCACACTTTTTTTCTTGGTTTGAAAAATAGATTGAGTGATCAATGTCCTCAATAAGAACCACATACTTGGTGTTCATGATGAGAAATTTCATTTAGCTTTGTGTTCATATTGACCTTATAAATATACAAAATATAGAAATCTTGGCATACTTAATAATCAATGGGTGTAATCATTCAATATTTTCATTTTCCTAGGGCCCTACAAAACAGGTAGACTATCTTCATGGATTTATAATGTTTTGATAGAATTACCTCCTTTCAACAAAGGCCTGAAGGTCTAGGAAAATTTATTATTTTCTAATGAGATCTACAACAAACAAGACTTCCATGGTCAAGAATGATTGTGATATGCTTGAGATATGAAACTAATTTGTAATGCTCTCTTATCATATGGATACATAGAACAAATTATTTCTTATATAAGTGTTTACAAAAATGTTGGATCGTAATATTGTATCTAGAGATTTATTTTATTACTTAAAACACTCTGATACTATCAGGTCCAAATAAAAGAAGTATGGCATGGTATTTATGAATTTTAAAACACACTAATGCTAATTACATAGACGTTGGGAAAACATGAGATATAGGGGATGCAATTCCACTAGGTTTCAGTTCTTATTCGCCAAATTAAAGGTTTTTCCCAATGCCTCTCAACAAGTCTTTCTATCAGGTGCTAGTGACCCCTCGTGTGCCTTACCTCTTAATACTATGCTTTGTCGTTGGAAATAACAATGCATTCAAACAATTTCCAAGCTTCTCTTACTGTATTTAGACAATGGGTATGTTTCATACTGAAAACATAAGAACCACAAATCTATATTCTACAAATAATTTTGAAGGAATCTTGGTTAGTTCTGGCACACTGTTGTGTATTTTCTTGATCAGAACCTTAGAGATTGATGATCCATTTATCAATGCGATTGAATTGAGGACCCTCTGTGATGGCATGTATGCACATGGTAAGCCAGGAACAATGTTGATCTTAAGATCAATATTTAATTGTGGTGGAAATTCTATGATTAGGTGATCATCTTGAACTTTATATGTTTTACATATGGAAATCTATCTATCAGATATAAATTTGAGGCTTTCGAGGCTAGTCAGAAAATAGATATAGTTGATTTTAATTAGTGAAGGACACTTTCTACAACTTAACAAATGGAAGAGATGGTAATGTTGGAATGTTATATATATATATATTACTTACTCAAATTCAAGATTTCTTGGTTAGTCAGAAAGTAGATGTAGTTGAGTTTATTCAGTGAAGTAAACTTTCTACTTAACATATGTAAGATATGGTAATGTTTTAATGTTTGATATATATATATATAACTTAATTTCTTATTTGTAAGTGTAGAACTTAATATATTCTTATGTGTAACTGTACAACTTAATATATGAGGTGGTTGTAAAACACACTCTCTATATATATCTTAACTTATGTATACATCTATAAACTTTAAATGTTTTACTTAGTGAAATTTATCTATCAGTTACAAATTTCTAGCTTTCCAGGTTAGTAAGAAAATATATCCGGTGTTAAGTTTATTGGTAACATTTCATCCATTCTCATATATAACCTAACTTCTTATTAGTACCTTCCCAAAGCGTAGAGGGACTATATTGATTTATAATTCGATGACTTCATATTAATTTGTCCTTTGACTATAAATTTTTGCATAATCTTTATTGTTCGTTCTAGAGAACTGAAAACGCTATTTTTTATATAATAAAAAAAACCTTATATGTCATCATCTCATTGGAGAATAGATTCGAAGTCTTATTTCCAACTTTATTATTCTCATTGTTTTAAATGTTAGCATAGCCAAAAAATTTATCATCTACACTCTTTTTAAATTTTTATTTTTTTTAAATGTTTACATATCCAAAGTTTTGAGCATCGACACTCATTTTAAAGTACTTAAACATGCCTGGCACAATGCATTCTTTTTTAAATGTTTGCATGGCACGAGGCACTTAAATAGTACTGACAACCTTAAATGTTTACTTAACAGGCCTGACAACCTTAAATGTTTACTTAACAGTCCTGGCACAATACATTTTCCTCCATTTTTTTGATACAATCTTGTATGCAATGAATTATGGAAATATTGTTTTCCAATGACATTATTGGTTTATTGGTTGTTTCTTGCTCACTGTTTCGTTGATTCATTGGATTCTCCTCATTTTTGTTTTCTTACCCCAATTTATCAGTGACATATTTCAATAGGTTAAAAAAAAAAATGTAGGACCTGAAATGCAAATCCTGGGTGGATGATGAAGATAAAAGTGAAAGTTAAATTCTTAGTGGGCAGTGGCATTTGAACATTGCTTTCTTTGTAGATTATGGGATGGGGTTCCATAGGCTTATGAGAAACAATATGTGTAGTCACAAGATTAGGGGGATTATCAATAGGTTCGGGAAAATCAATGGATCCTGGAGGATTAGGCGAAGGGTCCACATGTTTTAACTTGTACAATATTATTCAATACCTCTTAAGAAAACTGACATGAATTTTTGGTGCATATATCGTACCTTACATCTTCACATACACGGTGGTGGGATGGTGTTGGTTTACCCTCTTGTGCAGGCATTGCAAGCCTCTTTGTCAACTGAGGTATGGTACTAAATCACATGCTTGTGCAACCATTGCAAGCCATTTTGTTCACTATCTGTGTTTAGCAAAGGGGTGAACTGTAGGCGTAAAGGGTAGAAAAACAATTTCAGATCAGAGTCCAATGACAAAGGTGTAAATACATATTGCAGTGCATAAGGTAACGAAGGTGAAAAATGGCTTGTATACGTGGGTATATTTGAGGAGATTATCTTTTATGTAGATGGTTATTATTTGCATGGATGAGACATGGTTAACCACATGTCATGGTTTGCAGCATCGTCGACTCTTGGCACCGACAAGATTTGGTTATTGTTTCTGTTTGATTAAATTAGTCTAGATAGTTGTCTTTCAGAGTCCCACATGTATGGTGGCCAGCCTTCATTTGTTGTGTGTGTTCGTATTACTCCATCCTGTACTAAGTCAGGAGTTGTATAGATTATGAAATCAGAAACTCCAAAAGTGACGAATAGCTAAAGTCTATAAGTCCTTGATAAGGATGGTTAAGTCCTTGACTATGTGAGAAATTCACTACAGGAGATTTTCATGCTTCACATTTAGAAAAATCATGAGGTCCCAAATTGGCGCCATGTCTAAGTATGGTTAGAGGAATTCCAAAATTTCGCAAAATGATAAATATAAACCAATATAGAAATAATAATTGAGTGAAAATTCTCTTATAGAACATCCTTAAATGTGACTACTCATATCAAAGAAGCGTGAATGTATTACTATCCTCGAAAAGTGTTGAACAAGAAATCTTGTCGGCTTTGCAAAATGTTCTTGTAGAAGAAAACTGCAGCTAGCTGTAGAAGGGCTAGGTATGGTGCAAAGTTGATAAATATGCAATAAAATTCAACATCATTGTCGGTCCTTATCCATATTTATCAGTGACATATTTCAATAAGTTATATATAAAAAAAATTGAAGGACTTGAAATGCAAATCCTGGGTGGAGGATGAAAATAGACACAAAACAACCTAAGTCGAAAAATTAGTTTTTGCTTCTCCTTTGTTGGAAAATTAAATTTCTAGTGGGTAGTGGAGTTTGAACATTGGTTTTTTTGTAGATTATGGGATGGGGATCAATAAACTTGTGAGAAACAAGATGTGTAATCATAAGATTAGGGGGATTATCAATAGGTTTGGGAAAATCAAGGAATCCTGGAGGATGAGGCTAAGGGTCCACATGTTTTAATCAGTATAATGTTGTTCAATACTTCTTGAAACAATTGACATGAATTTTTGTTGCATATATAATACCTTACATCTTAACATACTCGGTGATGGGATGGTTTTGGTTTACCATCTTGTGCAAACATTTGAATCCGCTCTATCAACTGAGGATGGTACTAAATCACCCTCTTTTGCAGAACATAGTTACCAACTTAATGCGAACTGTGACCTCAAAATGAGAACTTTGGCCCAAAAATCCCATAAGTTTGCATAAAAAACATCAAAATCAACCCCCAAATCAAAAAGTGGTGCTACCGGTAGCACCATTTTTTAAAACGGGGTCAAAATTACAACATTTTTCAAACATGGGATTCAAAACTTAGACAGTAGCTCAAAAAAACATTAAAATCAACACCTAAAAACAAATAAGATGTTTTTGATTTTTTTTCTTCTTTTCAAAACGCTAAATTTTGAGATCATTTGAAATCGTACTTTTATCACTTGGTCCCATTAGAACCAAAACCTCAAAATCAACCATCAAATCGAGAAGTGCTGCTACCGGTAGCACCCATTCTAAAATTGGGGTATGAAAATGACACATTTTTATAATGTGGTAAAAGAACTCATCATTACTGTAAACAAAATCATAAAAGAAACCCTTAAATGC
>JZKD02S1673297.1:894415-920729 GCA_000966675.3 Picea glauca
TCTTTTCCTCTTTAGCTTTTTAGGTTTTTCTTCAATGATTTTTTCTCATACAAATTTGTTTTTAAAATGTTTTGTTCTCTTTGTTTTCTTATTTATTTTAGTTTTTAATTGATCCAAAAAAATGAATTATATTTTTTTGCTCAATATTTTAAAATATTGTTATTTAACAACAATTATTTCCTATGTATTGAAGTAAGGTAAAAAAAAGTGTGTTAAAAATGATATTTTCCTCTATATTTAAAATGTATGGAACCATAACTTAATTAAGGACATATAATTATATGAAAAATCTTAATTTCAAAAAAATAAATGGTGTACAACATTTTTAACATTGGATGAAGCATGGAAATATGATTAAAAACACTATTGAATAAAAATAAAAATAAAATAGAAAAGTTTTAAAATAGATGAAAAATCATCGTTGAGAAAAAAGAAAAAAAAAAAAGAAAAATTGAACAATTTGAAAATAAATGAAAAAACGACCATTTAAAAAAACAAAGTGGAAACCTTGTGTATCAGAATTTTTTTTAAAATGGGCTAAAAGCCTTGACCCCCCAAAAAATGAGAACTCTTTAGAGTTCTCGTTAAGTTGGTAACTATGTTGCAGCCATTGCAATCTATTTTGTTCACTTCCTGTGTTTACCAAAGGGATACATTGTAGGCGTAAAGGGTAGAAAAATGATTCTAGATCGGAGGCCAGTGAAAAATGTGTACAGACAGATGGTAGTAGTGCGTAAGGTAAAAAAGATCTTATGAATGTGACAAATGGCTTGTATATGTGGGCATATTTGAGGACCTTATCTCTTGCGTAGATGAGACATGGTTAACCACATGTGAGGGTTTGTAACATGGTGGACACTTGGCACCGACAAGCTTTGGTTATTATTTTTGTTTGATTTAGTTAGTCTAGCTAATTTTATTTCAAGGTCCCACATGTGCAGTGGTGAGCCTGCAATAATTGCATGTGTCTGTACTACTCTAGGCCCATACTTCTCTGGGATTTGTACAAATTATGCATTCGTAAACTATGGAAGTGCCCAATAGATGAAGTCCTGAAGTCCTTGATAAGGATGGTTAAAGTAATCTAGGGTTAATTAACAGTATGTGTGAGTTAATGGATTCGGGAGAAATTCACTTCGGGAGACTTTCACGCTTCACATTTAAAAACTCTTGAAGTTTTGACTTCACACCATGTCTAAGTATGGTTAGAATAATTCCAAAATTTGGGATAATGATAAAACATTAGTAGGGATGCTAAAGTAGTAAGGTCACCCAGATCGAGATTTGAAAAATTGATCGATGTCTCAGATTCAATTAAAAAATAAGAGGCACCCAAACATTAATCTCCTTGTTGTCTACACATTTAGTTATCTCCAGTGGACTCAAAAAATGCATAGGCATGTCAATGCTAGATATAGAACCCACCTCAATCACAACCATATTGACATACAAAAAAGAAAATGGTATGTTATCCTCATCTTTCTATTCGTGAAAGCATACATTTAGTGCATTTTGCAGGTTGTTCCCTTCCAATCACATATTCCCACTTTCATGTCCTGGACATCATACCATAGCTATTTGGAAAATGATAGTTCACAGGGATTTGTCAGACGAATTCAGATTTTTCATTGTGTATGAAGCATCTACGAGGACCTTGGCATCCCTTCTTTGAAGATTATGACAGGGAAAGGTTTTATTCTCTGAGGCAAACCACATATAGTTTTTAGTTTTATGCTAGACTTCGAGTCTTCCAAAGAACATTCCATAACCATTTCCACATATGGACCTCGTCTTGTAGAAATGATTCTTTGTAACTTGAATGGACAGTTCATTGATCTGTCTCAGGATGAGTGCCCTAGTTACCAATCTTAGAATATCTTTCTCATCTTGTAAGATAATTGAAACATCTTAGAATATCTTCTTCATCTTATAATATAATTGAAACCGTGAGAAGTTGTGCTATGTGCTGGTTCCATTCCTATGGTAAAATTCCATGAACGCCTAATTCTTCCCCTTTTGTTTCTCCCACAAACCATCTATGTGAGTGTTCTGAGTGGGAGACATCAACAAGTCATTTTAGATCTGTTTAGTGTTGATATGTGAAGAGTGGGGATGATATTAAATGATGAATACGATTGTAAATCCATATACAATGACTATCGAAATGCTTATAAGATGCACAACTAAAATAAGTTAAAAAATCATATGTCTTAAATACTCAATCTTTTTAGTGAGAAAATTTATACTATTATTTTATTTGCATTATATCTTCTATATGTTAAGCACTAACTATAGCTTTGTTTGATGTTCATATGCTATAGAAACCACAGAACACTGAATTTGAAATGAAAAAAGGTTGAAGGATACATAGCAGAATTGGTATGTAGTTCTGAAATTATAGTTATATCTTTTTTCTATCTGCATACTATCTAAACATAGCCAAGAAACATCTTGAAAATCACAACTTAAAATATGGAGCAAGTAATAGATGTTGAGGGTTGTTAGATATATACAAACTCCATTACACATGAAAACATTGATCAGGTATTGCATAACAATTCCCTTTTCATATTAGATGCATTCTTGTATACTGTAGGATATTTCCTCTTTGATGCATTTCAAGTTCTATTGCACTTCCGTTATTCCTCAACTGAGTTTTTCAATGGATTGATAGGTCATTTCTTGGCATGTTTATAAAATGGAAACTTTGAGGAATAAGAGTCATATCAATACAAATTGGCATCTGATTTTCTTTTCCAATTGCATGGAATACCAAGTTTCATAGACATTACCATATAAGAATTTGTAAAAACTGAAAGAAATCACATTGCAGATACAACTTCCTTGTGTCACCAATGAGAACAACAAGAATCATAGAACCAATTAGTTTAGAGGACAATTTTCTCATTGAGAAATAAGAATATTTTTTCACATTTCTAGAACAACGAGACTTCGATGAATTAATGAGCTTCAAATACTTATTGGAAGAACTAAATTGAACAGAAGATGAGAACATTCAAGTGATACAATCTACACTTTAACAACCAAAATTTTTCCTTAAACGAAAACTTTCACATATTTGGAACAACAGTTTATCCAAGGAAATGCCAATCATGTGGAATTCAAATACAAATGCACATTATGTAATCAATGCATATGCTGCAACATCATATTGTACCTCGTACATGACAAATGTTGACAAATCTATGACAAGTGCATTCAGAAGAATACACAGAGAAAATGAAAAAAGCCAATTTGATGCTATGCAAATGATACGTACACTTGGAAATACATTAATTAATATTCAACAAATGTCCTCTCAACAAGCAATCCACATTTCACTTTCCCTTCCTCTGAATTGTAGTTCAAGGAAATGTGTCTTCATAAACACATCTCCACTTGACACACGCACATTAGTTCTTAAACCACCATCTTTCCTAGAAAAATAGCCTGATAATTCAGAGGACATGATATGTTTCTCTATTATTGATTACTACCTCTATCATCCACCTCCTATTAAGCATATATGCCTTGTAGAGTTCGTATCACATTACTAAAAAAATGGTACACCCATATCAAAAAAAATAAAAAATACCAAATATAATATGCTTTGTAATGCAGACCCATAACCCTCGGGCCAGATTCCACTCACATGATCACTCTAAAAACTTCCTTGAGCCAAAGAGACTCTTTCAGATCCCTGTTGGGACCTCAAATATTTGATCCATAGGTCCTTACGCGAAAACCCCATCTATGTGTGACATGCACAAGGTGCAAGTTCTCACCTGCACACGACTTCCAACACAACCGTGATCATTTCCCAAAATGTGATTTCGGTCTTCGGGACTCCCTGAGTCCTGATGTCGAGAGCCTTTATCTCTTCAATCTCCAGACACTTGAAGTGTTGATCTGCTGAAATGCGAATTTCAAGCCTATGCGACCACCTACCCCGTGACCACATGCCTCTTTCGAAATTTCAGGGTTTCCAACACCGAAATGCCCCTGTTCCTTGCTTTCGGGATTCCTGAAATCCCGAACCCTAAATCTGTGAAATGCCACTCCCTGGATTTCTCCTCCAGGGATTTCTTTTCCCTGGCTTGTCATGTTTCATGATTTCGGGACTTCCAACACCGAAGCGCTTGACCTCTTGTCCTTGGAACTCCCGAAGTTTCGAACTCTAAAATGTTGATATGGTGAAAACTGCCCCGAGAACTGGCACTCCTCCAAACTCTTTCAAGATTTCATGTTTCGAGTCTTCACGAATCCTACTGCTCCAATTCTTGACCCTTCGAACTTCCAGTATCCGAAACACCCAAGTACCGAAGCCCGAAATACCATTATCGCGTGTTCAACGAGATCAATGGCTATGGGCCTCCCTCGATCTGACGGCTCATGTTCTTTCAATGTTTTGTGGGTCAATAGTTCCGAACTCTTACCCATTTCCTTCCTAGTAACTAGAGTGACGAAATACTCTCTTTCAGAGATTTCCCCCAAAATCTTAAACCGCTGCCACGTGTCCTCTGGCTTGTTTTCCTAGGACCCACCTTTCAGTGTTTTGCTCTTCAGAAATTCAGGAGTTGCGCTGACATGCAACTCAACCTGTCGTGTCCCGAACCTACGAAACCCGATTTTCCGAAGCCTCTTTTCCTCACGTGGTCCATGGCTATGATCTGTCGTGATCCGACGGCCCCCGCTTCTTCGAGACTTCAAAAAACCTGAAGCCAAAAGGCTCCTCTGCTCCTTCACCTTCCAATGTCAAAATCCCCGAGATACGAGGATCTTGCGACAAGTGTCCTCCAAAGATGGATGATCCTGATTCCTTCAAGATTTTTCAACCCATGACCTCTAGTCTTCCGGTCTCCTGTCCTTAGAACCCCTGAAATTTGAAACCCAAAATCCCGATATGTCCACTAATTCAGGACTTTCACTGTGAAGTGCCCCGATATCTTGTCATCAGAATTCCCAAAATATCGAATCCCAAATCTTCAAAATCCTAAATGCCTCTATCGTTTCAGGAATTTGACGAGCCTCTACTCAACTCATGTGTGAGCATAACCCATGCACACCTTCTCCCAGATCTGACGATGGTCGGCGATCTGTGCAAGATCTGACGGCTTAGATCTTCTTCTCCTGTGTGCTTCCTTACGCTGCCTAGACACGAATCCACGATCCATATTTTCTTGGCTGATCCTATAGCATTTGTGCTTCTCCTGTTGAGTATATGCTTTCTTCCCAAACTTTCGAAGATTTTCCAAATTCCAAAGGCTTTGACCTTTTCTTTTCCTTTATGAGCTCTACACCATTTGGTCTCACCTACATTCTCAAAGACGTTGTCCCTCCTGATCTTTTGGGTTTCTAAACTCTCCAAAGAGTTCCTTGGCCTCTGCGACTTTTGCAGCTATGGCTCTATGCATAAAAGCACTACTCCTCATTAGCTTCTCTCCTTGAATCCTCAAAGGATTCTTCGACTTCTGCGCTCCTTGACGAGTCTTTCCATGCATGAAGGTGTTATCTCTTCTGATCTTTTCCTGTGGCTTCGACCTCTAAGGAATTAATCCTCTTTTCCTTCTCTTTCAGGTGGAGAATCTGATGCCCTCCTGGCACTCTCTTGCTCAAGAAACTTCTTGCTGAGTTTGCAGGGTGTTCAACAACCCTGTCAAGATTCTTCCTTGGACTCTTCTATTCCAGAACTCAAAAGAGTTCTTTCCTTCTGTGCTCTATATGCACATTGACTCAATGCCCTCCTGGAAAAGTTTCCCAGAGTTCTCTTAGTGACTCTATTTTCTTCTTGAACTTACAATAGAGTTCCTCCTCTATGCAACCCGTGCATCTACTCAATGCCCACATGGCAAAGCTCTTGTAGAATCCTGCAACGATTATGTATTCCATTGTGTCTTCATCTACACAGTCTTGTCTCCAAGGTGTTTAGCAACCTTGAGGTCTTCCTCTGAGTCAATGATTTTAGTTGATGTGCCCTCCTAGCATGTCCTTGTCCAAATTTCGCAGAATTAGAACTGCTCTCTAAGCACTGACTCTCAGAACCTGCAATGTTATGTCACACCCTCTTGGCATGAAGCCTCAAAGATCCCCAAACCTGAAATCAAAGAACCCACAGATAGTAGAACCTATATTCCACTACAAATTCATACCTAATCATACATCTATAGCATATCATCAATACACACATGAAGACATTCATCATACATAGAATAACATGCAAGAAAAACTGCTCTGATTGTATTAATCTGAAAATGCCTCTTTACAATGTGTTTGAGCTTGGACTGCAACAGAGTCTCGACTCTATTCTCTTCTCTACTCAATACTAACTCTTGCTACCTTTCCCTCACTCAAAATAAGTTCCAAGATATTTTACATGAGGGGGCTCTTCGAGCTCTTCCCTCCAAGCTACTTACCCTATTCAATTACATTGAATTTACAATTACATTGAATTTACAATTAATGGTTGTCTAGTCGAGATCGGATCTAGATATTAGCCTTACAACCATTAAAGGCTACTTCTACCTAAAGCCTGATCAAAGGCATGGCTCTATGGCTCCATGACCTTCCACACATTAAATTATTTTGATTCAAATTCAAAATGTGAGAGGGTTGGCGCCTCTCTTCCTTGAATGTGCGCTTTGAATGTGCTGAGTGGGTTGGCTGGCTGGCGCATGGCTAGATTGGGAGATATGCTCCTGCATCATACTCCTCTACTGCAAAATTAATGAGCTCCTACTCATGAGCTCTCCATCCTAGTTGTTGAAATCCTCCTGGATCCCAAACAGCTCTTCAAAGCTGTCTCTCTGCTCCATCTCTCTGTTGTTGTTGTTGCTGCTTCTGCAGCTTTGCTACTACTCTCGCAGTATCCCTTCTACTCATCTTCTCCTTGCTGGTAGTCTCTTGTGATCTAATCATTAGCTTCCTGATTTGCTCGATCATTTCATCCAGCTATTCCAATGGATGGCTCTGTCCATGCAGTCTCCTCTGCTGCAATTTCTTTCTGCAAATGGGCAGATCATCATGATCTCCCATGCTATCTTTTCCATCATTTGTGGCACTAAGTGGCCACTCTGCTACAGAATCTAGCTCTGTAGTCTCCTCACTAAACTGTTGTTCAGCTTCCTCTGCTGACAACTTAACTTCTGCTAGTTCTCCTATTGGTGCATCTTTAGCTTCCTTCAGCTTCTCCTCAGACTGGAATCCTCCTTCATCTGCCTCCAACTTGACTTGTTATATGTGCATGCTATGCACCTTCACCCTTCTCTCCAAGGCTTCAATCTCTTCACACAGATCAAAAAGACTCATGTTGTCTACCTCTTCTTCAGCTTCTTCTGCTGCAAGCTCCAATGCTGCAGTAATTTCATCTTCCTGGCTGAAAATTTTGAGCCATTCCTTGGAATTCTCTTCTTCTTATTCTTCTACTTTGGAAACCTCTAACATCTGCTCCAATGTTTCTTCTTCCATGACAGTCTCTGCTGGCTATCCTTCTACTATTGCTGCATATGCAACATAGGGTTTAGCCCCAACTGAGCTAAGTGGTAGGAATATTTCAATTCCTCCAATGATCAAAAGATTCCTCTGATCCTCCTTATTTGTCAGTTGTCTTTGTTGATATGAACTTAGCTCTGTGCTCATCTACTCTCCCTTGCCCTTCTGGAAATATGGGATTTCTCTACTTCCTTCTTGGCAGTCTATGAGATCCTCTGATCCCATTCCATTGCCTTCCCGACAATGTGAAATTCCCTCACCATCCTCCTGACAGTCTATGAGATCCCATAGTGACCTCATATCCTTGACCTCCTGGAAATTGGGAATTTATGTCCTGCCCTCTCGGTAGTCCTTGAGATATTCAACTAATCTCATGTCATCCTCAGCATCATTCAGATTTCTCCCAACCTCTAGTTCACACACCTGAACCATCTCCTTTGGTCCATTGAGGTTTTCAACATGCCTCAACCATCCCTTTAATAGCCTCTGCTATCTTTTGGACACCAATTCCCTGACTGGCCATTTTACCTTTGTCTTCATGGGCCATTCGTATACCCATATTTATCTTCCATCCTACTACATCCACAATTCTAGCTCATCCATCCTTGCTCTGATCTCGGCGAGCTCTTTATCTATCACAATGTTCTCCTACTGCTAATGGGTCTTCTTTCCACCATGTCCATGGCCTTTAGTAGTCATCTTGCCTTCTATCTATTTGCCCTCCTAGCAAACCTTTTGTTGTCACTCTGCAACCCTAAGTGCTTCCATATTCTGCTACAGTCCTCCTGACTATCTTTTTGATTGTTGCCTACCTATAAACAATCACCACAAATTTCCAATACCCTACCTTCCTTTGCCTATCTCTGCAAGCTGCCTCTGATACCACTTTGTTGTATATCCAATTATTTTCCTTCCTTCTCTCTCTACCTAAAATATACAAACAAATATTCATCTCTGATACCACAAATGACGAAGTGTGTATTAGAGTATTTCCTTTGTCTACTCTACTTCCCTCTGCCTGCAATATACCGATAGATAATCAATCTCTGATACCACTAATGATGCAGTGTGTATTAGAGTATTTCCTTTGTCTACTCTTCCTCCCTCTACCTACAATATACTGACAAAGAATCAAGCTCTGATACCACAAATGACGCAACACCCCCTGCCTCGATAGGTTCTACATGACCTCCCGGTCTAAGAATCATTCTATCCTTCAGATCCGCAGAACCGAAATGGTTCTTTGGCCTTCTTTGAGACCTCATAAACTTGATCCATAGGTCCTTTACCTTCCTCAGAGCCTCTGTACATGCTCGTGAACTTTTCCCTGAAATGTAATTTTGGGTTTCAGAACCCCTTGTGTACTGATGTCGAGAGTCCTTGACTCTTCGATCTCTCGATCTTTGAAATGTCGATCTGTTGAAATGGCCTAAATGGTGGTTAGACCCTTCTGGGCCATACCTTGGTCCATATGACCACCCCTCATATGAATGCAGTTCTCTTCAGGTTCATCGACGCAAAGCGCCTGACTTCCTGTCCTCAAGACTTCCGAAAAGCCGATTCCCAGTATGTTGAAATGTGTGACCACAACCTCACTCCAACAATACGTCGCTTTGGGGACTTCGAGGTTTCCAACGCTGAAGTGTCTAGGTTCTTGTCCTAGAGATAGCTGAAAATCTGAATCCCAAAATGCCGAAATGCACACCCCAAACTAATACCAAACTAATGCAAACCCCCAACACTCGTGCCAGAGTCTACTCACAAGATCGCTCTAAAAACTTCCTTGAGCCGAAGCAGCTCTTTCAGATCCCTATTGGGACCTCAAATATTTGATCCACAGGTCCTTATGCGAAAACCCCACCTACGCGTAACATGCACAAGGTGCAAGTTCTCACCTGCACACGGCTTCCAACACAATCGTGATCATTTCCCGAAATGTGATTTTGGTCTTCAGGACTCCCTGAGTCCTGAAGTCGAGAGCCTCTGTCTCTTCGATCTCCCGACACCCGAAGTGCCGATCTACCGAAATGAAAATTTCCAGCTTATGCGACCACCTACCCCGTGACCACATGCCTCTTTAGGAATTTCGCGGTTTCCAACACCAAAAGGCCCCTGTTCCTTACTTTCGGGATTCCTGAAATCCTAAACACCAAACCTCCAAAATGCCACTCCCCGAATTTATCATCCAAGGATTTATTTTCCCTGGCTTGTCGCATTTCGCAATTTCGAGACATCCAATGCCAAAGCGCTTGACCTCTGGTCCTCGGAACTCCCAAAGTTTCCAACTTCGAAATGCCGAAATGGTGAACCCTGCCCCATGACCTGGTGCTCCTCTGAACTCTTTTGGGATTTCACGTTTCAGGTCTTCGCGAATCCTGCTGCTCCAATTCCCGACCCTTCAAACTTCCGGTATACGAAATATCCAAGTACCAAAGCCTGAAATACCACTATCACACATTCAACGAGATCAACAACTATGGGCCTCCCTCGATATGACGGCTCGCATTCTTTCAAGGTTTTGTGGGTCAAGAGTTTCGAACTCTTACCCCTTTCCTTCCTGGTAACCAGAGTGCCAAAATACTCTCTTTTGGAGATTTCCCCCAAAATTCTAAATCGCTGCCATGTGTCCTCTGGCCTGTTTTCCTGGGACCCACCTTTCGATGTTTCACTCTTCAAGAATTCAGGAGTTGCACTGACATGCAAATCTATCTCTCGAGTCTCGAACCTCCGAAAAAGAATTTCCCAAAGCCTCCTTTCCTCATGTGATCCACAGCTATGATTTGTCATGATCCAACAACCCCCACTTCTTCGAGACATCGCAAACCCTGAAGCCAAAAGGCTCCTCTACTCCTTCACCTTCCAATTTACAAATCCTTGAGATATGAGGATCTCGTGACACGTGTCCTCCACAGACGAACGATCCTGATTCCTTCAAGATTTCACAACCTATGACCTCTAGTATTCCCATCTCCTGTCCTTCGAACCCTTGAAATTCTGAAACCCGAAATCATGATACGTCCACTAATTCGGGACTTTCACTATGAAGTGACCAGATCTCTTGTCATCAGAATTCCCGAAATGCTGAATCCTGAATCTCTGAAATCCCAAATGCTTCTTTCGTTTTGGGACTTTGACGAGCCTCTGCTCAACTCATGTGTGAGCTTAACCCACGCACACCTTCTCCCAGATGTGACAATGGTCGATGATTTGTGCAAGATCCGATGGCTTAGATCTTCTTCTCCTGTGCGCTTCCCTACACTGCCTAGACATGAATCCACGGTCCAGATTTTCTCGATTGATTCGATGACAACTGTTCTCCTCCTGTTGAGCATACACTTTCTTCCCAAACTTTGGAAGATTTTCCAAATTCCAAAGGCTTCGACCTTTTCTTTTCCTCTGCGAGCTCTACATCATTTGGTCTCGCCTGCGTTCTCAAAGATGTTGTTCATGATGAGATTTTAGGGTTCTAAACACTCCAAAGAGTTCCTTGGCCTCTATGACTTCTATAGCTATGGCTCTATGCATAAAATCACTACTCCTCCTGAGCTTCTCTCCTTGAATCCTCAAAGGATTCTTCGACTTCTGCGCTATTTGCCGAGTCTTTGCACGCACGAAGGTGCTATCTCTTCTGATTTTTTTCTGTGGCTTCGACCTCTAAAGAATTAATCCTCTTTTCCTTCTCTTTCATATGGAGAATCTGATGCCCTCCTGGTACTATATTTCTCAAGCAACCTCTTGCTGAGTCTACAGGGTGTTCAACAACCCTGTGAAGATTCTTCCTTGGACTCTTATTCTATTCTAGAACTCAAAAGAGTTCTGTCCTTCTGTTCTCTATCTGCACACTGACTCAATGCCCTCCTGGAAGATTTTCCCTAGAGTTCTCTCAGTGACTATGTTTTCTTATTGAACTCACAATGGAGTTCCTCCTCTATGTAACCCATGAATCTACTCAATTCTCACCTGGCAGAGTTCTTGCAGAATCCTGTAAGGATTCTGTCTTCCACTATGTCTTCCTCTACACAGTCTTGTATCCAAGTTGTTATGCAACCATGAGGTCTTCCTCTAAGACAATGATTTCATTTGGTGTGCCCTCCTAGCACGTCCTTGTCCAAATTCCGTAGAATTAGAAGTTCTCTCTAAGCACTAACTCTCAGAACCCACAGTGTTCTGTAACGCCCTTTTGGCATGAAGCCTCAAACATCCCCAAACCTTAAATCAAAGAACCCATAGATAGTAGAACCTATCTTCCCCTGCAAATGCATACCTAATAATACATATACAACATATCATCAATACACACATGAAGACATTCATCATACACATAATAACATGCCGAAAAAACTGCTCTGATTGTATTAATCTGAAAATGCCTCTTTACAATGTGTTTGAGATTGGACTGCAACAGAGTCTCGACTCTCTTCTCTTCTCTACTCAATACTAACTCTTGCTACCTTTCCCTCACTCAAAATAAGTTCCAAGATCTTTTACATGAGGGGGCTCTTCTAGCTCTTCCCTCCAAGCTACTTACCCTATTCAATTACATTGAATTTACAATTACATTGAATTTACAATTAATGGTTGTCTAGTCTAGATCGGATCTATATATTAGCCTTACAACCATTAAAGGCTACTTCTACCTAAAGCCTGCTCAAAGGCATGGCTCTATGGCCACATGACCTTCCATACATTAAATTCTTTTGATTCAAATTCAAAATGTGAGAGGGTTGGCGCCTCTTTTCCTTGAATGTGCGCTTTGAATGTGCTGAGTGGGCTGGCTGGATGGCGCATGGCTAGCTTGGGAGATATGCTCCTACATCATACTCCTCTACTACAAAATTAATGAGCTCCTACTCATGAGCTCTCCATCCTAGCTGTTGAAATCCTCATGGATCCCAAACAGCTCTTCAAAGTTGTCTCTCTCCTCCATCTCTCTATTGTTGTTGTTGCTGCTTCTGCAGCTTTTCTACTGCTCTCATAGTATCTCTTCTACACAGCTTCTCCTTGCTGGTAGTCTCTTGTGATCTGATCATCAGCTTCCTGATTTGCTCGATGATTTCATCCAGCTATTCCAATGGCTGGCTCTGTCCATGCAGTCTCCTCTGCTGCAATTTCTTTCTGCAAATGGGCAGATCATCATGATCTCCCATGTTGTCTTTTCCATCCTTTGTGGCACTAAGTGGCCTCTCTGCTATAGACTCTAGCTCTGTAGTCTCCTCACTGAACTATTGTTCAGCTTCCTCTGCTGACAACTTAACTTCTTCTAGTTCTCCTATTGGTGCATCTTCAGCTTCCTCCAGCTTCTCCTCAGACGGGAATCCTCCTTCATCTGCCTCCAACTTGAATTGTTATATGTGCATGCTATGCACCTTCACCCTTCTCTCCAAGGCTTCAATCTCTTCACACAGATCAAAAAGACTCATGTTGTCTACCTCTTCTTCGGCTTCTTCTGCTACAAGCTCCAATGCTGCACTAATTTCATCTTCCTGGCTGAAAATTTTGAGCCATTCCTTGGAATTCTCTTCTTCTTATTATTCTACTTTGGAAACCTCTAACATTTGCTCCAATGTTTCTTCTTCCATGACAGTCTCTGCTAGCTGTCCTTCTACTATTGTTGCATCTGCAACATAGGGTTTAGCCCCAACTGAGCTAAGTGGTAGGAATATTTTAATTCCTCCAATGATAAGAAGATTCCTCTAATCCTCGTTATCTGTCAGTTGTCTTTTCTGATATGAACTCAGCTATGTGTTCATCTACTCTCCCTTGCCCTTCTGGAAATATGGGATTTCTCTACTTCCTTCTTGGTAGTCTATGAGATCCTCCAATCCCATTCCATTGCCTTCCCGACAATGTGAAATTCCCTCACCATCCTCCTGACAGTCTATGAGATCCCATATTGACCTCATATCCTTGACCTCCTGGAAATATGGAATTTATGTCCTTCCCTCTCGGTAGTCCTTGAGATCTTCAACTAATCTCATGTCATCCTCAGCATCATTCAGATTTCTCCCAACCTCTAGTTCACACACCTAAACCATCTCCTTTGGTCCATTGAGGTTTTCAACATGCCTCAACCATCCCTTTAATAGCCTCTGTTGTCTTTTGGCCACCAATTCCCTGACTGGCCATTTTACCTTTGTCTTCATGGGCCATTCATATACCCATCTTGATCTTCCATCCTACTACATCTGCAATTCTAGCTCATCTATCCTCGTTCTGATCTTGGCGAGCTCTTTATCTCTCACAAGGTTCTCCTGCTACTGATGGGTCTTCTTTCCACCATGTCCATGGCCTTTAGTAGTCATCTTTCCTTCTATCTATCTGCCCTCCTAGAAAGCCTTTTGTTGTCACTCTGCAACCCTGAGTGCTTCCATCTTCTACTACAATCCTCCTGACTATCTTTTTGACTGCTGCCTACCTGTAAACAATCACCACAAAGTTCCAATACCCTACCTTCCTTTGCCTATCTCTGCAAGCTGCCTCTGATACCACTTTGTTGTATATCCAATTATTTTCCTTCCTTCTCTCTCTACCTAAAATATACAAACAAAGATTCATCTCTGATACCACAAATGACGTAGTGTGTATTAGAGTATTTCCTTTGTCTACTCTACTTCCCTCTGCCTGCAATATACTGATAGATAATCAAGCTCTGATACCACTAATGATGCAGTGTGTATTAGAGTATTTCCTTTGTCTACTCTTCCTCCCTCTACCTACAATATACTGACAAAGAATCAAGCTCTGATATCACAAATGATGCAGCACCCCCTGCCTCGATAGGTTCTACATGACCTCCCGGTCTAAGAATCATTCTATCCTTCAGATCCACAGAACCGAAATGGTTCTTTGGCCTTCTTTGAGACCTCACGAACTTGATCCATAGGTCCTTTACCTTCCTCACAGCCTCTGTACATGCTCTTGAACTTTTCCCCGAAATGTAATTTTGGGTTTCAGAACCCCTTGTGTACTAATGTCGAGAGTCCTTGAACCTTCGATCTCTCGATCTTTGAAATGTCGATCTGTTGAAATGGACTAAATGGTGGTTAGACCCCTCTAGGACACACCATGGTCCATATGACCACCCCTCATATGAATGCAGTCCTCTTCGGGTTCATCGACGCAAAGTGCCTGACTTCATGTCCTCAAGACTTCCGAAAAGCCGATTCCCGGTATGTTGAAATGTGTGACCACAACCTCACTCCAAAAATACGTCACTTTTGGGACTTCGAGGTTTCCAACGCTGAAGTGTCTAGGTTCTTGTCCTTGAGATAGCTAAAAATCTGAATCCCAAAATGCCGAAATGCAGACCCCAAACTAATACCAAACTAATGCAGACCCCCAACACTCGTGCCAGAGTCTACTCACAAGATCACTCTAAAACCTTCCTTGAGCTGAAGCAGCTCTTTCAGATCCCTATTGGGACCTCAAATATTTGATCCACAGGTCCTTATGCGAAAACCTCACCTACGCGTAACATGCACAAGGTGAAAGTTCTCACCTGCACACGGCTTCCAACACAACCATGATCATTTCCCGAAATGTGATTTTGGTCTTCAGGACTCCCTGAGTCCTGATGTCGAGAGCCTCTATCTCTTTGATCTCCCGACACCCGAAGTGTCGATCTACCGAAATGAAAATTTCCGGCTTATGCGACCACCTACCCCGTGACCACATGCCTCTTTAGGAATTTTAGGGTTTCCAATACCAAAAGGCCCCTGTTCCTTGCTTTCAGGATTCCTGAAATCCTGAACACTGAACCTCCGAAATGCCACTCCCCAACTTTCTCCTCCAAGGATTTATTTTCCCTGGCTTGTCTCATTTCACAATTTTGGAACATCCAATGCCAAAGCGCTTGACCTCTAGTCCTCAAAACTCCCAAAGTTTCCAACTTCGAAATGCCAAAATGGTGAACCCTGCCCCATGACCTAGTGCTCCTCTGAACGCTTTCAGGATTTCACGTTTCGGGTCTTCGCGAATCCTGCTGCTCCAATTCTTGACCCTTCAAACTTCCGGTATACGAAATATCCAAGTACCGAAGCCTAAAATACCAATATCACACATTCAACGAGATCAACGGCTATGGGCCTCCCTCGATATGACGGCTCGCATTCTTTCAGGGTTTTGTGGGTCAAGAGTTTCAAACTCTTACCCCTTACCTTCCTAGTAACCAGAGTGCCAAAATACTCTCTTTCGGATATTTCCCCCGAAATCCTGAATCACTGCCATGTGTCCTCTGGCCTATTTGCCTGGGACCCACCTTTCGATTTTTCGCTCTTCAAAAATTCGGGAGTTGCACTGACATGCAACTCTACCTCTCGAGTCTCGAACCTCTGAAACAAAATTTCCCAAAGCCTCCTTTCCTCGCGTGATCCACGGCTATGATTTGTCATGATCCAACAACCCCCACTTCTTCGAGACTTCACAAAACCTGAAGCCAAAAGGCTCCTCTGCCCCTTCACCTTCCAATTTTTAAATCCCTGAGTTATGAGGATCTTGTGACACGTGTCCTCCACAGACGAACGATCCTGATTCCTTCAAGATTTCACAACCTGTGACCTCTAGTATTCCCATCTCCTGTCCTTAGAACCCTTGAAATTATGAAACCCGAAATCATGATACGTCCACTAATTCGGGACTTTCACTATGAAGTGACCCGATCTCTTGTCATCAGAATTCCCGAAATGCCAAATCCTGAATCTCTGAAATCCCAAATGCTTCTGTCGTTTTGGGACTTTGACGAGACTCTGCTCAACTCATGTGTGAGCTTAACCCATGCACACCTTCTCCCGGATCTGACGATGGTCGGTGATTTGTGCAAGATCCGATGGCTTAGATCTTCTTCTCCTGTGCACTTCCCTACACTGCCTAGACATGAATCCATGGTCTAGATTCTCTCGACTGATTCGATGACAACTATTCTCCTCCTGTTGAGCATACACTTTCTTCCCAAACTTTAGAATATTTTCGAAATTCCAAAGGCTTCGACCTTTTCTTTTCCTCTGCGAGCTCTACATCATTTGGTCTCACCTGTGTTCTCAAAGATGTTGTCCGTCCTGAGATTTTAGGGTTCTAAACACTCCAAAGAGTTCCTTGGCCTCTATGACTTCTATAGATATGGCTCTGTTCATAAAATCACTACTCCTCCTGAGCTTCTCTCCTTGAATCCTCAAAGGATTCTTCGACTTCTGCGCTATTTGTAGAGTCTTTGCACGCACGAAGGTGCTATCTCTTCTGATTTTTTTTTGTGGCTTCAACCTCTAAGGAATTAATCCTCTTTTCCTTCTCTTTTAGATGGAGAATCTAATTCCCTCCTGGCACTATCTTTCTCAAGCAACCTCTTGCTAAGTCTACAGGGTGTTCAACAACCCTGTGAAGATTCTTCCTTGGACTCTTCTTCTATTCTAGAACTCAAAAGAGTTCTGTCCTTCTGTTCTCTATCTGCACACTGACTCAATGTCCTCCTGGAATATTTTCCCCAGAGTTATCTCAGTGACTGTGTTTTCTTATTGAACTCACAATGGAGTTCCTCCTCTATGTAACCCATGCATCTACTCAATTCTCACCTGGCAGAGTTCTTGCAGAATCTTGCAAGGATTCAGTCTTCCACTATGTCTTCCTCTACACAGTCTTGTATCCAAGTTGTTATGCAACCATGAGGTCTTCCTATGAGTCAATGATTTCATTTGGTGTGCCCTCCTAGCATGTCCTTGTCCAAATTCCATAGAATTAGAAGTGCTCTCTAAGCACTGACTCTCAGAACCCACAGTGTTCTGTAACGCCCTCTTGGCATGAAGCCTCAAAGATCCCCAAACCTTAAATCAAAGAACCCACAGATAGTAGAACCTATATTCCCCTACAAATGCATACCTAATCATACATCTACAACATATCATCAATACACACATGAAGACATTCATCATACACATAATAACATGAAGGAAAAACTGCTCTGATTGTATTAATCTGAAAATGCCTTTTTACAATGTGTTTGAGCTTGGACTGCAATAGAGTCTCGACTCTCTTCTCTTCTCTACTCAATACTAACTCTTTCTACCTTTCCCTCACTCAAAATAAGTTCCAATATCTTTTACATGAGGGGGCTCTTCGAGCTCTTCCCTCCAAGCTACTTACCCTATTCAATTACATTGAATTTACAATTAATGGTTGTCTAGTCCAGATCGGATGTAGATCTTAGCCTTACAACCATTAAAGGCTACTTCTACCTAAAGCATGCTCAAAGGAATGGCTCTATGGCTGCATGACCTTCCATACATTAAATTATTTTGATTCAAATTCAAAATGTGAGAGGGTTGACGCCTCTCTTCCTTGAATGTGCACTTTGAATGTGCTGAGTGGGCTGGTTGGATGGCGCATGGCTAGCTTGGGAGATATGCTCCTACATCATACTCCTCTACTGCAAAATTAATGATCTCCTACTCATGATCTCTCCATCCTAGCTGTTGAAATCCTCCTGGATCCCAAACAGCTCATCAAAGTTGTCTCTCTGCTCCATCTCTCTATTGTTGTTGTTGCTGCTTCTGAAATTTTTCTATTGTTCTCGCAATATCCATTCTACTCAGCTTCTCCTTGCTGGTAGTCTCTTTTGATCTGATCATCAGCTTCCTAATTTGCTCAATCATTTCATCCAGCTATTCCAATGGATGGCTCTGTCCATGCAGTCTCCTCTGCTGCAATTTCTTTCTGTAAATGGGCAGATCATCATGATCTCCCATGCTGTCTTTTCCATCCTTTGTGGCACTAAGTGGCCACTCTGCTATAGACTCTAGCTCTATAGTCTCCTCACTGAAATGTTGTTTATCTTCCTCTACTGACAATTTAACTTCTGCCAATTCTCCTATTGGTGCATCTTCAGCTTCCTCCAGCTTCTCCTGAGACGGGAATCCTCCTTCATCTGCCTCCAACTTGACTTGTTATATGTGCATGCTATGCACCTTCACCCTTCTCTCCAAGGCTTTAATCTCTTCACACAAATCAAAAAGTCTCATGTTGTCTGCATCTTCTTCGGCTTATTTTGCTGCAAGCTCTAATGCTGCAGTAATTTCATCTTCCTGGCTGAAAATTTTGAGCCATTCCTTGGAATTCTCTTCTTCTTATTCTTCTACTTTGGAAACCTATAACATCTTCTCCAATGTTTCTTCTTCCATGACAGTCTCTGTTGGCTGTCCTTCTACCGTTGTTGCATCTGCAACATAGGGTTTAGCCCCAACTAAGCTAAGTGGTAGGAATATTTCAATTCCTCCAATGATCAAAAGATTCCTCTGATCCTCCTTATCTGTCAGTTGTCTTTGCTGATATGAACTTAGCTCTGTGTTCATCTACTCTCCCTTGCCCTTCTGGAAATATGGGATTTCTCTACTGCCTTCTTGGCAGTCTATGAGATCCTCCAATCCCATTCCATTGCCTTCCCGACAATGTGAAATTCCCTCACCATCCTCCTGACAATCTATGAGATCCCATAGTGACCTCATATCCTTGACCTCCTGCAAATTGGGAATTTATGTCCTGCCCTCTCGGTAGTCCTTGAGATCTTCAACTAATCTCATGTCATCCTCAGCATCATTGAGATTTCTCCCAACCTCTAGTTCACACACCTGAACCATCTCCTTTGGTCCATTGAGGTTTTCAACATGCCTCAACCATCCCTTTAATAGCCTCTGCTGTCTTTTGGCCACCAATTCCCTCACTGGGCATTTTACCTTTGTCTTCATGGGCCATTCATATACCCATCTTGTTCTTCCATCCTACTACATCCGCAATTCTAGCTCATCCATCCTCGCTCTGATCTCAGCGAGCTCTTTATCTCTCACAATGTTCTCCTGCTGCTGATGGGTCTTCTTTCCACCATGTCCATGGCCTTTAGTAGTCATCTTGCCTTCTATCTATCTGCCCATCTAGCAAACCTTTTGTTGTCACTCTGCAACCCTGAGTGCTTCCATCTTCTGCTACAGTCCTCCTGACTATCTTTTTGACTGTTGCCTCCCTGTAAACAATCACCACAAAGTTCCAATTCCCTACCTTCCTTTGCCTATCTCTGCAAGATGCCTCTGATACCACTTTGTTGTATATCCAATTATTTTCCTTCCTTCTCTCTCTACCTAAAATATACAAACAAAGATTCATCTCTGATACCACAAATGACGCAGTGTGTATTAGAGTATTTCCTTTGTCTACTCTGCTTCCCTCTGCCTGCAATATACTGATAGATAATCAAGCTCTGATACCACTAATGATGCAGTTTGTATTAGAGTATTTCCTTTGTCTACTCTTCCTCCCTCTACCTGCAATATACTAACAAAAAATCAAGCTCTAATACCACAAATGATGTAGCACCCCCTGCCTCGATACGTTCTACATGACCTCCCGATCTAAGAATCATTCTATCCTTCGGACCCGCAGAACAGAAATGATTCTTTGGCCTTCTTTGAGACCTCACGAACTTGATCCATAGGTCCTTTACCTTCCTCACAGCCTCTGTACGTTCTCGTGAACTTTTCCCCGAAATGTAATTTCGGGTTTCAGAACCCCTTGTGTACTGATGTCGAGAGTCCTTGACTCTTCGATCTCTCGATCTCTGAAATGTCGATCTTTTGAAATGGCCTAAATGGTGGTTAGACCCCTCTGGGCCACACCTTGGTCCATATGACCACCCCTCATATGAATGCAGTCCTCTTCGGGTTCATCAATGCAAAGCGCCTGACTTCATGTCCTCAAGACTTCCGAAAAGCGGTTTCCTGGTATGTTGAAATTTGTGACCACAGCCTCACTCCAACAATACGTCGCTTTCGGGACTTCGAGGTTTCCAACACTGAAGTGTCTAGGTTCTTGTCCTCGAGATAGCTGAAAATATGAATCCCAAAATGCCGAAATGCAGACCCCCAACACTCGTGCTAGAGTCTACTCACAAGATCGCTCTAAAAACTTCCTTGAGCCAAAGCAGCTCTTTCAGATCCCTATTGGGAACTCAAATATTTGATCCACAGGTCCTTATGTGAAAACCCCACCTACGCGAAACATGCACAAGGTGCAAGTTCTCACCTGCACACGGCTTCCAACACAACTGTGATCATTTCCCGAAATGTGATTTTGGTCTTCAGGACTCCCTGAGTCCTGATGTTGAGAGCCTCTATCTCTTCGATCTCCCGACACCCGAAGTGCTGATATACCAAAATGAAAATTTCCAGCTTATGTGACCACCTACCCCGTGACCACATGCCTCTTTAGGAATTTCGGGGTTTCCAACACCAAAAGGCCCTTGTTCCTTGCTTTCGGGATTCCTGAAATCCTGAACACCGAACCTCCGAAATGCCACTCCCCGACCTTCTCCTCTAAGGATTTATTTTCCTTGGCTTGTCGCATTTCGCAATTTCAGGACATCCAATGCCAAAGCGCTTGACCTTTGGTCCTCAAAACTCCCAAAGTTTCCAACTTCGAAATGCCAAAATGGTGAACCCTGCCCCATGACCTGGTGCTCCTCCAAACGCTTTCAGGATTTCATGTTTTCGGTTCTTCACGAATCCTGCCTTCGTGGTAACCAGAGTGCCAAAAGACTCTCTTTCGGAGATTTCCCCCGAAATCCTGAATCGTTGCCATGTGTCCTCTGGCCTGTTTGCCTGGGACCCACCTTTCGATGTTTCTCTCTTCGAAAATTCAGGAGTTGCCCTGACATGCAACTCTACCTCTTGAGCCTCGAACCTCTGAAACAGAATTTCCCAAAGCCTCCTTTCCTCGCGTGATCCACGGCTATGATTTGTCATGATCCAACAACCCCCACTTTTTCGAGACTTCACAAACCCTGAAGCCAAAAGGCTCCTCTGCTCCTTCACCTTCCAATGTTCAAATCCCTGAGATACGAGGATCTCGTGACACGTGTCCTCCACAGATGAACGATCCTGATTCCTTCAAGATTTCACAACCTGTGACCTCTAGTATTCCCATCTCCTGTCCTTAGAACCCTTGAAATTTTGAAACCCGAAATCATGATACGTCCACTAATTTGGGACTTTCACTATGAAGTGACCCGATCTCTTGTCATCAGAATTCTCGAAATGCTGAATCCCGAATCTCTGAAATCCCAAATGCTTCTTTCGTTTTGGGACTTTGACGAGGCTCTGCTCAACTCATGTGTGAGCTTAACCCACGCACACCTTCTCCCAGATCTGACGATGGTCGGTGATTTGTGCAAGATCTGATGGCTTAGATCTTCTTCTCCTGTGCACTTCCCTACGCTTCCTAGACATGAATCCACGGTCCAGATTTTCTCGACTGATTCGATGACAACTGTTCTCCTCCTATTGAGCATACACTTTCTTCCCAAACTTTGGAATATTTTTGAAATTCCAAAGGCTTCGACCTTTTCCTTTCATCTGCGAGCTCTACATCATTTTGTCTCGCCTGCGTTCTCAAAGATGTTGTCCATCCTGAGATTTTAGGGTTCTAAACACTCCAAAGAGTTCCTTGGCCTCTACGACTTCTATATCTATGGCTCTATGCATAAAATCACTACTCCTCCTGAGCTTCTCTCCTTGCATCCTCAAAGGATTCTTCGACTTTTGCGCTATTTGTAGAGCCTTTGCACGCACGAAGGTGCTATCTCTTCTGATTTTTTTTTGTGGCTTCGACCTCTAAGGAATTAATCCTCTTTTCCTTCTCTTTCAGATGGAGAATCTAATGCCCTCCTGGCACTATCTTTCTCAAGCAACCTCTTGCTGAGTCTACAGGGTGTTCTACAACCCTGTGAAGATTCTTCCTTGGACTCTTCTTCTATTCTAGAACTCAAAAGAGTTATGTTCTTCTGTTCTCTATCTGCACACTGACTCAATGCCCTCCTAGAAGATTTTCCCCAGAGTTCTCTCAGTGACTATGTTTTCTTATTGAACTCACAATGGAGTTCCTCCTCTATGTAACTCATGCATCTACTCAATTCTCACCTGGCAGAGTTCTTGCAGAATCCTGCAATGATTCTGTCTTCCACTATGTCTTCCTCTACACAGTCTTGTATCCAAGTTGTTATGCAACCATGAGGTCTTCCTCTGAGTCAATGATTTCATTTGGTGTGCCCTCCTAGCACGTCCTTATCCAAATTCCGTAGAATTAGAAGTGCTCTCTAAGCACTGACTCTCAGAACCCACAGTGTTCTGTAACGCCCTCTTGGCATGAAGCCTCAAATATCCCCAAACCTTAAATCAGAGAACCCATAGATAGTAGAACCTATATTCCCCTCCAAATGCATACCTAATCATACATCTACAACATATCATCAATACACACATGAAGACATTCATCGTACACATAATAACATGCAGGAAAAACTTCTCTGATTGTATTAATCTGAAAATGCCTCTTTACAATGTGTTTGAGCTCAAACTACAACAGAGTCTTGGCTCTCTTCTCTTCTCTACTCAACACTAACTCTTGCTACCTTTCCCTTACTCAAAATAACATCCAAGATCTTTTACATGAGGGGGATCTTCGAGCTCTTCCCTTCAAGCTACCTACCCTATTCAATTACATTGAATTTACAATTAATGGCTATCTAGTCCAAATCGGATCTAGACCTTAGCCTTACAACCATTAAAGGCTACTTATACCTAACTCCTACTTAAAGGAATGGCTCTATGGCTCCATGACCTTACATACATTAAATGATTTCGATTCAAATTCAAAATGTGAGAGGGTTGGCGCCTCTCTTCCTTGAATGCACGCTTTAAATGCGTTGAGTGGGTTGGTTGGCTGGCACATGCCTGGCTTGGGAGCGATGCTCCTGCATCACTTTGTCAAATACAACAAACACATTGACTATGGAAACTTCTGTAGAGAAAAATTGTTGTTTTACGTTCCATTTGATCAAAATGAAAACAAATTAAAACACAACTTCCCTACATGGGAAGTTGCATATATTGCTTATGCGACTAGAATACAAACCAATGAAGATAAATTTACATACAATGTCAACCCAACATGGGGTGATTTAGAAAGTGCATTTGATGAACTAGAAAACCATGACAATGTTCATGAGACATTAACAAACCATAAAACAACTAGAACTCTCTGTGAGTCCTATGACTTGCAACCATTTTCCTTTTCCTCGAGCAACCGCCATTGAAAAATGTATCAATCTTTGGTTTCAAGTCACACAACATCCTTTCTATATTGAAAATGATGAATACTATAGAGTTAGATGAATGTTGAATCGAGAGCAACAAGAAATAATAAAGGACATTGCAATGAAAAAATGCTTAAACATGCACACTCCTGTGCACTTGTTTCTTATAGGTGGGGTAGGAACAAGCAAGAAATTCATAGAGAAAGCACTATTCCCAATTCTTATACGAATCTATGATTCAAAGAGTTAGACTCACACTATGAAACCAAAGGGACTAATATTTGCATATACAGAAAAAATTGGATATAATGCAGGTGGAACAACAATCCACTTTGAATTTTTAATTCCTTTTAACAAGTCACATTTTTTTACTGTGACATCCCCCCAAAAAATAAAGTATTTTGGAAATTTAAAATTTGCTGAAAAATTATTCTGTTTTTAGTAAATTCAAATTTGGAATTTTTTTTCCATTTATGGCAATTCTGAATTTCAAATTTGATAAATTGAAATTAATTATTATGGTTGTTGGACAGAGATCTGATTTGACCCAACTAACGATTTGACTATGACACTTGTATGAAAATAGAATATTTTATATTTATTGTAGGAGGACAAATGGAACAGCCATGTTAAAATCATTTGACCATGACTCCATGAGTGGGGAACATGTTGGAACCACCTCTGGGTTGATTGTTACAAGTGGAAAATCAGAGATTTGGCCATTGGAAGCCCCTGAAAATTAGGGATTTAGAAAGATGCGAAAATTCCCAAGGGAGGGAAAAAAGACCTAGGCAAAAACATTGTTGAATAAATAACATATTTGAGGATGCAAGACACTGCCTAGTATGCTGAGGAAAAATAGGATCTATTGCTTGTTGTTATGAACACTACCTGTTGAGTGTGAGGCAAGGAGCAGAGTGTTGAAGTTAAATGACATTTCTGGGAAGGAGTTCCAAGTTATCCCTCATGGATTCATGGTCAGGCATATGGTGAATTGGGCAAGTGATTTGGCTTCCCTATTCTATGGTTAGGAGAAATGTGCATGTTCCCTTTGTCTCCCGTGAGTCGGTTCATATATGTTCCTCTACCCTTCTCTATTTTTATGACAATATCTAATTACTGTAATGCATCTATTTGAATGATTATGTCTATTTGTTCTAAGGCATATCTGTGAAGGGTCATATCTATTAGTGTAATATGTCTGCTTGAATGATTACATCTGACTACTGAAATGTATCTGTTGCGAAAGGTGAGGTATTTTTTTCATGGATGTAATCTGTCTATTGCTGCGAAGTTGTGATAGACTACAAAATTCTAGAGTTGTCCCTCCTATAATTAGAATGCTAGACAAAAGAACCTATAAGTATGCATATAATTGAATGTGGAAAGGAGTAGATTAACATCAATTATGTGTCTCCTATATGTAATTAAATTGTAGACAGATTTGTCTACATATAACTGGAATTGATCAAGTATATAGATATACATATATGTAAACAAGACTATATGCAATTCTGTAATTAAAATTTCCATAAAGTCAAATATAGATCCTACGGAACATCAGTATATATTTATGAACTTATATGATAAAATAAAATTATATATATATACACATAGATGTACAAGTCTATTTACTGTTGGCATCTTGTACAGTCAACATTGATTAAAAGAGAATCTAGTAACTCTAACAGAAATTTTTCTTACGCAGAGAGAGATTGTTTTATTATACCAGCAAACTCATTTTTCTATCGGTAATCAACTGTTTTCTGAGTAAAGAAAATACCCCTAACAGAGAGTTTGGAGACTCATCCTAGGTCTCATCATAGTACAAAAATTTGGCTTGATGGATAGTATATGTACAGACTTATAGATTAAAGATGTTGGAACCTGTTACTGAAGCCAAAATTGTAACTCTGTTACACATGAGTTTTCTTAGAACGAAAGTAAGAGGACAAGTATAAACAAGCAAGGAGTTATGAAAAGTTATTTTGAAACTCATAGAAGTAGTTTGAGTATATTCCCTCTCATTTGACATAAATAATACCTTAGGTTGCAGAAGTAGGATATTGCATCCTCAACAAATGGCCCTTTGCATATGATTATTTTTTTATAAAGAAACTAAACCAGGCATAAATGACAGAATTCATAAACTTTTAATCCAACTCTGTATAATTACCTAAGACATGGACCAATCAATACCATTCATGATAGAAAATATTATAGTTTCAGACATTCCATTTTCATAGAAGTAAGATAGGGAAAGAGAAAAACTTGGGTACATCTCAGATTGAAATATGCAGTCCGTCTAATTAATTTCGAGTTCAGTCTAAAATATTACAATTGTAAGATAAAAAGGCTATACACCCAACATATCCTATACCTCCAAGGATCTATGAAGTTAAATATTTAAGGTGAAGCTACAGGAGTGAAAGAACTAACTTCATATTACTTCGATAGCAAGAGATTATAATCATATTTACTTCTTCAAATGTCAAGTTAGAACATATTAAAATCCGATTGAGCCTTTTCGCCCAATCCTTTAGTTTTGGAATCAACCCTCATTTGGGTTGTGTTATCGGAATAGTCGATAGGTTTGGACACTAACTGATCTCCCTAGATCCACCTAGATCTAGAACAAAACACACCAGAACATGACGCTTTCCTTAAGTTTTAGATATTGAATTTACTAACTAAAGAGGGATG
>JZKD02S1673297.1:927070-945578 GCA_000966675.3 Picea glauca
GTAAAAGGAGGTTTCCCCCTCGAAGAGGCTTATTATCTGAAATTATCTCTTTTTCAAGGCGTTGAGTACTTTTCCTGAGGTTTTCATATGCTATATTGATGTTTGGTTCTTAACATCATATGAGCCATGGGCAAGTAGTCATTCATGTGAAACGCTTGGGGAATATCGTGAGAACAATAAATCAAGAAGAGTAAATGATCTTGTTGAACGACTGAGTATTGAATATGCAAGTAAGACTGTCACTTACCGATAGTAGCAATAGCCGAGAAGCGCTCCATACTACCAAACCCATTGCAGGTAAAAGTCATGAATAATGCAAAGAAAATGCAGAACCCTTCCAAACTAGACTTGCTAATGAAACAATGAATATTGGCCACTATCCTAAACATGAAATGATGCATGTTGAATGCAGTGGGTACAAAAGGAAAAGCACACCATGTGACCTGAGTGTTTTGGCCTRCTTGGGTTGGTTGAGGGTACAGGGTTGGCCTCATTCCTCACTCACCTCCTTTAATGGTCAATTAGAGAATTTACTCCTGATTGTCGAGCACCTCTAGTCTTATTTATGAGGGTCCGTTCAGGTCTTTTCAAGAACCTATGTATCGGATTGATCAACCCTAGTTGTTGCTAGCCCAATTAGCACCAATGGTTAGTTTAGTTAAAACCTGGTAAGTTACAATCTAACTGTCTGATTGGGGTGTGTTTCTAGTTAGAAAATTGGTTAGCTTTACGTGTGGCAAAGGATCCTCAACCAATCAAATAATGGTCGAGGATGCCTTCATAGTCTAGAGAACAAACCACGAAACACTTCAAATAGTTCGAGAATAGTTAAAATTTAGGTTCGACTGCCTTTACCTTGTGTACACAGTCATTATGGGCATTAGATTTAGGCTTATGTGCATTTAGAGGGAATATTTACTAAAGAAGAGAATGTGTTCTTAAGCACTAGACAATGCCTGGTTCCCTTGTGTTACAATTTATTTACACCTTAATCCTTCACAAATGCTAGTATGACTTCAAAAAGAGGCAAACGCTAGTCTATGGCTCTATAATGCTAGAAAGAAGTTTGAATACATTGGTATCACAGAAATTCAATAAGGATGTTGTCTCCTTTTTATAAATCTACTTTACAAAGTTAAGAGCTTACTGCGCAATAGAAGTTTTTTTTTTTTATGATGAAATTGAGGATTATTGCATATGGTATCAAAGCTAAAGGTTACAACACTTGGACCTTAAATAGGGCCACCTGATTTACTTAGCACATATTTCTGTTTATGGAAAAACTAACAAACTTTTACTGTTACAAACAAAAAAGATTTTCTATTTTGTATTAATCATGGTAGCTCGGGATAATGCAAAAATCAAACTTGATGGGAATCCAGAACAAGGGCATCTTGAAAATCAGAGAGAAAAAAGTGACAGAAGCTCACTACCGAAGTTATGGAAACAATGAGGAATCTCATTGTTGAAATGCAAGTTTTCAAAGTCGATAATGAAAAACTGAAGAAAGCACAGGAAGAACAACAGGAAATAAATGAAGTCATGTTGCATAGTATAGTCACAAAGAAAACCCTAAAGGATGATAATAAGGACGAATAATTTAGCAAGAGGGCTTCGAAGAACTCTGGACCTGAGACGGAAAAAGGAGATAGTTCATCTGAAGGTACACCCTTAGCTAAGGACAAAACAAAAATAGACAGAAAGAGAAAACAAGTAGACCACCTTGAAGGGGAATTCAAGAAAATTAAACCAGCTACATTTGATGGAGAATCTAGAACAGGAGAAGAAGCTGAGGCATGGTTATTGGACATCAAAAAATACTTCCATATATACAACTATTCCAGCAATATAAAGGTCATAATGGCCATATACAATCTGAAAGGGAAGGCCAACATTTGGTGCTAAGACCTGAAATTGGCCAAGGGCCTAAAGGAGAAACAGATGGAATGGTCTGACTTTAAGAAATATTTCAAGAAACAATACCTTTCAAGAAATATATAAATTCCTAGAATTACTAAGGTTCACACCTTACATCCGGGAGGATATGGTAAAAATCCAATGATTCTTAAGCTGTTTACCACAGTCCTACAGGGAAAAAATTGAATTTCACAACCCCAAATCCTTGAGTGAATTTTTAGGGAAAGGATGAATGTGCTACAATCAGTATAAAAAATGGGCAGAGTTTCCCAAATCCTGAAAGGATAAGAAGCAAGATCGAATGAACCAGCGGAAGAAGGGATACCAACCAACTCCTTATCAGAATGCAGCAAAAAGATTTCCGAGAAAATATTTTCACTCCAACCATCTGAATACATAAGGCAACGGTAAACCAATAAATCTAGGAATGAAGAAGTTTAGAGACAACCCCCATGAACGATTAAAGTGATGGGAATGTGGAGAACCTCATCTAAGGAGAAATTGTCTACGTTTTATTTCAACAAACAAAATTGTTGTTCATAATTTGCAGGAAGCCTCGACAGTGGGTGACATAGGCATAAGCCTGCATCGGATAAATGCAACCATAGATGGTCAGCAAGTTGACCACCAGCTCTCTGTGGTAGAAATCGAAGGTAAAATCAATAACACTCAAATTTCTGTTTTAATTGACCCTGAAGCTAGTTAAGTTATATTACTCCTGATGTAGTAGAGTCAAATAAACATAAGAAACTGAAGGACGTAAAATCATGGCCAGTACAACTAGCAATAGGAACTAAAAGGAAAGTAGTCTACTTTATTTCTGATTTTGAGTTCAACTTAGACGGTCAAAACATAAGAACAAATCTGGATATCCTACCACTAGGATCTTATGATATGATTATCGGAATGGATTGGTTGGAAAAGCACAAAGCAGTACTAGATTGTTATTCAAAGACACTTAACTATAAAGACGATTATGGCACTACTAGAACAACCCAAGGTATACCAAAACCTGTATCAGTTAGACAAGTTTCAACGATGCAATTCAAGAAATGTATGAGAAAGGGATGTCAAGTTTATGCCATCCAAGTAATGAATTTGTTAGAAAAATAAGATAAGCCAAAGTTAGAAGACTTTGTTGTCCTAAGTGAATTCAGAGACATGTTTTTGGATGAGATACCAGAATTACCTTCTAGAATGGAAATAGACTTATCCATAGACCTACTACCTGGTTCAGCCCCTATCTCAAAAGCACCTTACCGAATGAGTTTACCAGAATTGACAGAATTAAAAATACAATTACAGGAATTGTTGGACAAAGAGTATATCAGACTAAGTGTTTCACCATGGGGGGAACCAGTCCTCTTTGTGAAAAAGAAAGACGGTACTCTAAGACTTTGTATCGATTATAGACAATTGAATAAAATGACTATTAAGAACAAGTATCCCTTAGCTAGGATAAATGACATGTTTGATCAAGTAGGCGGGCCCAAGATCTTTTCGAAATTGGATTTACGATCCGGTTATCATCAAGTTAGGATAAAGGATGAAGATATAATCAAAATAGCCTTTCAAACCCGCATGAACACTATGAATTTGTAGATGTACCTTTCGAACTCACTAACGCACCATCTACGTTTATGTGCCTGATGAATAGTATTTTCAGTCAGTACTTGGACAAATTTGTACTAGTATTTATCGACGATATTATGGTCTATTCTAAAATAGAGGAAGAACATGAAGAACACTAAAGAACAATTCTTCAAACATTGAGGAAACACAAGTTGTATGCCAAATTTGATAAGTGTGACTTTTATCAAAAGAAAATACAATATCTAGGACGTGTAATTTCAACAGAAGGCATTGTCGTAGACCCTGAGAAAGTAAAATCCATCATGGAATGGATGGTACCTAAGGATGTAGAAGATATCCGGTCATTCATGGGAATCAATAGATATTATCACATATTTATAGAGGGGTTTTCCAAAGTATCCTATCCTATCACGTCATTACAAAAGAAAGGGACCAAGTTTAATTGGTCACAGAAGTGCCAAGACAGTTTTAACAAGCTATAGGAATTATTGACAATTGCACCCATATTGAAGGTAGTAGACCTAGATAAAGAATTTACCATATGTGTTGATGCGAGTAAAGAAGGACTAGGTGGTTTCCTAACTCAAGAAGGACACATGATTTGTTATGAGTCCCGAAAATTAAAATAACACGAGAGAAACTATGTCACTCATGACTTACAATTGGCAGCAGTAATACATGCCTTAAAAATGTTGCAACACTACGTAATGGGAAAAACAATTCTATTACTAACAGATAATAACAGACTGAAATATTTGTTCAGTCAGCTAGATCTTAATGCAAGGCAAGCAAGGTGGCTAGCCTTCTTGAGCAACTTCGACTTTGAGGTAAGACATATCAAGGGTAAGGAAAATAAGGTAGCAGATTCCCTAAGAAGAAGAGTCCATGGATTATTCAAAATAAATGTCAATAGAGAAGAAAGTGATATGGAATAGAGAATAAGAACAAGAAGTATTAACGACAAAAATTACACTAAGATAATGGCATAATTACAAAACAGTACCACAAACTTAGATAAACCAGATCTAAGTATCGACAAGAAGGGACTATTACGATTTAAAAACATACTTTACATACCAGATTCAACAGTGTTAAAGTTAATAGTCCTGGATGAAGTGCATAAGAAACCGTATTCTAGCCATCGAGGATATCAGAAAACGATAAAAACACTTAGAAAACTATTTTATTGGCCTAACTTGAAGGGAAAAACAACAGAATACTTGGCTAGGTGCCAAGATTGTTAGTAGGTTAAAGCCGAACACCATCATACAACTAGACTACTACAGCCATTACCAGTGCCAGAATAAAAATGGGAGACCATATCAATGGACTTTATAATAGGTTTTCCTAAAACTCAGAAACAGAATGATTCTATTATGGTTGTAATCGATAAACTCAGTAAGTCTACACACTTTATTCCTGTAAAGTCTACTTTTAAAGCTATAAAGATTGTTGAAATATTTATGAAATAAATTTTTAGACTACATGGTATTCCTAAAATGGTGATTTCAGATAGACGTAAAATTCACATCCACTTTTTGGAAGCAATTTTTTGCAGGACTAAATACTAATTTGAATTTCAGTATGAGTTATCACCCACAAACAGATGGACAGACTGAAAGGATAAACCAAATCTTAGAGGATATGCTCCGCATGGACGTAATAACAAAACCAAACAAGTGGGAAGTCTATCTACAATAGGTAGAATTTGCATATAAAAATGGGTACTAAACTTCGGCTAAGTTAAGCCCTTTCGAGGTACTGTATGGCAGAAAGTGTAAGACTCCGACTAGTTGGGATAAACCGATTGACAGACTCATGGTTGGACTAGAGATGCTCCAAGCAATGGAAGATATGGTAAGGAAGGTACAACAGAACTTAAAAGAAGCACATGACAGACATAAGAGCTATGTAGATCAGAAAAGAAGAAACTTGGAATTTCAAGTGGGAGACCACGTTTATTTGAAGGTCAAAGCCCAAAAAAGTTCATTGAAGTTAGGAAATTGTGCCAAGATGGCACCAAGGTTTTGTGGGGCCTTCGAGATACTAGCACGAATTGGACCCATAGCATACCAACTTGCACTTCCAACTAATCTAAGAATTCATAATGTATTTCATGTTTCTTTGTTGAAAAATTATGTTCATGACACTACTCATATGATTGATTGGAACATGGTGTAGGTGGAACCCAAAGGCGAGTTCCAGGTGGAACCCCTGCATATTCTAGACTAGAGATAAATAGCAGTTCGGAACAGAGCTATCACTCAGGTAAAGGTGTAATGGAAGCACTTTAGTCCTAAGGAGGCCACTTGGGAGTTGGAGGGAGATTTTTAGAAATATCATCCAATCATGTTCCAAGAAAGGAACAAACACTGAGGACAGTGTTTTATTGAAGGGGGAAAGGTTGTGACATCCCCCCAAAAAATAAAGTATTTTTGAAATTTAAAATTAGCTGGAAAATTATTCCATTTTTAGTAAATTCGAATTTGGAAAATTTTTGTCATTTATGGAAATTTCGAATTTTGAATTTGATAAATTGAAATTAATTATTATGACTATTGGACAGAGATCTGATTTGACCCAACTAACTATTTGACTATGAAACTTGTATGAAAACAAAATATTTTATATTTATTGCACGAGGACAAATGTAACAACCATCTTAAAATCAGCTGACCATGACTCCATGAGTGGGGAACTTGTTGGAACCACCTCTGGGCTGATTGTTACAAGTGGAAAATTAGATATTTGGCCATTGGAAGCCCCTGAAAATCAAGGATTTAGAAAGATGCGAAAATTCCCAAGGGAGGGAAAAAAAACCTAGGAAAAAACATTGTTGAATAAATAGCATATGTGAGGAGGCAGGACGCTGCCTACTATGATGGGGGAAAATAGGATCTATTTCTTGATGTTATGAACACTACTTGCTGAGTGTGAGGCAAGGAGAAAAGTGTTGAGGTTGAACGACATTTATGGGAAGGAGTTCTGAGTTATCCGTCATGGATATATGGTCAGGCTAGGGGGTGAATTGGGCAAGTGATTTGGCTACCCTATTCTACGGTTGGGAGGAACATGGGTGTTCCCTTTGTCTCCAGTGAGCCGGTTCAGATATGTTGCTCTACCTTTCTATGTTTGAATAATTATATCTAATTACTGTAATGCATCTATTTGAATGATTATGTCTATTTCTTGTAAGGCATCTATGTGAAGGGTCATATCTATTACTGTAATATGTCTGTTTGAATGAATACATCTGACTGCTGAAATGTATCACTTGCGGAAGGTGAATTATTCTTTTTGTGGATGTAATCTGTCTGTTTGTGCAAAGTTGTGATAGACTAGCAAATTCTAGAGTTGTCCCTCCTATAATTAGAATGCTAGACAGAAGCACCTATAAATATGCATATAACTGAATGTGGAAAGGAGTAGATTAACTTCAATTATGTGTCTCCTGTCTGTAATTAAATTGTAGACAGATTTTTCTATACTAACTAGAATTGATCAAGTATATAGATATACATATATGTAAACAAGACTATATGCAATTCTGTAATTAAAATTTCCAGAAAGTCAAATATAGATCCTACAGAACATCGGTATATATTTATGAACTTATATGATAAAATGAAATTCTATATATATATATACATAGATGTACAGATCTATTTACTATTGGTGTCTTGTATAGTCAACATTGATTAAAAGAGAATCTAGTAACTCTAACAGAAATTTTTCTTACACAGAGAGCAATTGTTTTATTATACCAGCAAACTCATTTGTCTATCAGTGATCAACTATTTTCTGAATAAAGAAAATACCCCTAACAGATAGTCTGGATACTCCTCCTAGGTATCGTCATAGTACCAAACTTTGGCTTGATATATAGTATATGTACACAATTATAGATTAAATTTGTTAGAACCTGTTAGTGAAGCCAAAATTTTAACTCTGTTACACATGCATTTTCTTAGAATGAAAGTAAGAGGACAAGTATAAACAAGCAGGGATTTATGAAAAGTTATTGTGAAACTCATAGAAGTAGTTTGAGTATACATATGCCCTCTCATTTGACATAAATACTCCCTTAGGTTGCAGAAGGAGGATATTGCATCGTGTAACATCCCGCTCTGGCGCACTAAAAAAACTTATTCTTTGAGGACACTTGCTCGCAAGTGATCTGGACTTTAATGATATTAAAACATTTATCCTTGATTATGATGCATTATGATAGATGACATGATGTTTTACTTCTTTGACATAGACAGGTGCTATTGACTCAGTTTTATTGAGTGTGCAGGGTTTTGGACCTTGAGGATGCAGAGACATCAATGGAACCCCTTGGACTCCGGATTGAGTCAGGGAGTGTGCTATTTGAATTGATTTATTTACTGTGGTATTTCATTGATTTGATGATATTATGTGGACATGTTTTGACACGATTGTTGATGATGCAGGCTGACGATAGCTTGCCGACCAGACTCACATATGGAGTAAAGGGGCCACACACGATTTCCAGAGAGGTTGAGGGAGAGGTGTGGACAATAACCCTGCCACAGCCTACTAGCACTCCCACCGTGGCTCGAACTATAGGTTAACGATTACCTAGTTCGAGAGGATCCCTTAGTCTCTCACGATGACTCTAAAGGGCATGCAATAAGGTGGGGGCCTTATTCCTTAGAAGCCCTTAGTCTCCCACAAGTTCACCTGGTGGAGTGTTGACTCTAGGGGTTATAGATGTCTACCAATCAGTTGAGTTGGCGAGTGGCACCGTTGGAGCACGTGGTGCATCCTGAAGGGCACGTCACACAAGAGAAACACACGAGGCGAGTGGCACCCTTGGAGCATGTGGTGCATCCTGAAGGGAACGTCGTGCAAAAGAAACAACCGAGGTGAGTGGCACCCTTGGACCACGTGGTGCATCCTGAAGGGCACGTCGCATTGATGTTGAGGAAGGAACAAACATAGATGGCCCTAAGACATTTAACACCTTAAGAAATTCTTAAAACGACTTCCCTAAATAATTGTCGCCCAGTTCAGAATCTAAACCTAAGTCTAAAACTTCTCTAGGGTAAAATTTTGTTTAGACTTAAGAAAAAGACCCCATAAAAATAAAAATAAAGATATAAACTAAAACCCACTTAAGTAATAGTTTCAGTCTTCTTAAATTTAGAGGGTAAAATGAAGAGAGGAACAATTTAATTAAAATCCATGGTTTTAAATTAATAATAAAGGGAAAAGAGTAAATAGTGCAACTGCCATTTGGCTCTAATAAAAAGGGGAAAGAAGGGAATAATAAGAATTAGGAAACTAAGTATTGGAGGAAACATAATAAAAGAAAGTTGCGAACTTATGGTAAAAAGCGAGGTCAACATAGTAAGGAATCTGCAATTAAGAACCTTCTAATTTGAGCTAATTTAGCAATGCCATTTTTAGGGAAATTATTTAAAACATGTAAGGGGATCTAGGAACACCTAGGAGGAAATTTAGGAGCAAATCTAGGTGGGTGAGGGAATTGAGTCATTTAATAATTTAAAGAAAATAATTATTGGAGGAAAGAGGGGGATGGATGACACTTGTGCAAAGGAGAATATTTAGAATATTTTTATTAAAACTTAATTTAAAAGGTGATTTAGGGAAAGTGTGAGGTTTGGAAAGCTCTATAAAAGAAGGGGAAGATGAGGAAGAAAGTGATTTGCAGTTAGCGTAACGTTACGTTGCTGGAATTGTGACTTGACTGATTACTTGTGGAGAGTTGGGATTTTCCAGCTTGGATAGGAGTGGTAGCTCGGCCTTGCGAGGCGAGCTGGGAAGCTAGACGGACCATTTGGATTGTGTGTGGACCCTTTGTGGCTCGGTGGGCTAAAGGGGAAGCAAGGTACCCCTAGCGATTGGCTGGGAGGTACCGGTGAGGTCTCGATGATCAGCGAGTGGGATTTGCATGAAGCAAGTGGACGACACTCGGAGCAGGCAAATAGGCAATGGTACGCTTTTCCGTGGAATGATAGAATGTTGTAGGATGTATGATTTAGATCTGCTTGTGTTTTTAAGTAGGAAAAATGATTATCTACTTTCATGACTGAATTAGATAGCCGAGTTGAGTGATTGGTTGATTGATCTCCGTGACCTTCGTCTTCCCGCATGTCATGACCGCCCGGTGGTGTTGACTGTGACCCTTGTGATTGTTTTCTTTTCCCCTATCTCACCAATCCTTGCCTGAGCAGTCAGCCAGGAGCCTGATCTACGGTCATCACCTCAACGTTAATAGACCTATGGATCTTAATGCCCTGCTTTTCTGTGTGAGGATGGTGAGCAAAGGACATTCATGTTGTTGTCTAGCCTTGTCAGTTGTTCTGGTTGATGGTTTGCCTTGTGCCTTGAGCGATTGATATCCCTGAGCTTGTTTGTTACCTCATTGATTTATCTTATGTGAAATCGCTGCATTTTGAAGGGTAAAATCCCTACACTATTTGAGATAACACCTCTGCGACTAAAGGGAGTTTCTCTGCGGTTGCGACAAATCTTTCGCTGTGTGTTCAAATTTTATATAACAATCAGCTGTATGTTCTTTGTAGAACTTAACATTGACTCGTGTTGGTGTATTGTTTATACATGATGTTGTTAGGATTTACTGTGTAACGTTTTTTTTTTAATAAAAAGGAGGGGGATTGTTGCGCCACACAGTCACTAGAGGTCACTTTAAAATAAAATAAAATGAAATGGCTCTATGTTTTTTTTATTTTACAAATCTTTTGTTGTGGGTTCAAATTTTACATAACGCGTGGCTGTATGTTCTTGTAGAACTTAAAATTGACTTTGGTTAGTGTATTGTTTATGATTGATGTTGTTAGGATTTACTGTGTAACATTTTTTTTAATAAAAAGGAGGGGGATTGCTGCGCCACACAATCACTGGCGGTCACTTTAAATAAAATAACAGAAAATAAAATGAAACGGCCTTATTTTTCTGATCGCTCTGAAGTTTAGTTGTTAAGATAGGTGTCTTGCGTTATCAATCCAGTCCAGGATTGATAACTATTGAAGAGTTACTCTCATAGCCATTTCATGAATACAAACTAATAAATTTATTAAACTGTTTATTTTATTAATGAAGTTTATTACTACTGTGAAAAACAAAAAAACAGAATTCATTAATCTACTCGACTCGAGAGATACGCTCACCCTCATTTCTGGAATACAAATGATTGCAAAAAGACAATATAGATACATTAATGGACTGAAGAGTTAGGCTATCCAAGAAGGTTGTCTGCCACAAGTACTTAGGCAAATGAAACTATGGCGGTTGCCATTGAAACTAATGGTAATTATGCGGGTGGCTATCACAAGTACTTAGACAAGACAAAGGTAATTGTGGGCTTGTCATTCTAGGTGTATCGTAGATATGCTAATGATACAAATGTGAATCTAATGTAAAATGTAAAAAGTGAATAAGGAAGTAAATTATTAATTTTAAGTAAGTTTGTTAATTATTTGAAAGTGATAATTAGATAATTACATAATAATTTCTTTTGCGTTTGTTCCTGGCGAATCATTATCCAGTCACTGGTGTGGTTGATGGATAGTCAATCCTAGGTAATTCCTTTTTAGTTTGGCATTTGCCTATCTCTCATCTCTGCGCCCTTTTTCTGCGTCCCAACACCCCAGCTCACTCAACGTATGCTTTATTTCGACCTGGACTGTAGGCAGCCTCTTTGACACCGAATGGCTACAGTTTTATAGATAAGGTGGAAAGAGTGCGTGTGTCTCTTTTAATATCGTACCTTTGAGTTGCTAACCTTAGACAACATTGCTAAACAACCTCAAGAGTGTAGTAGTACACCTTTTTCAAATTCATTGATCACTGCATGTTAATTTTAGTACTTCTTAGATATTTCTTGATGCACGTAAGCGAGAGGTGAAAATTTCAGTTCTGATTGTTTTTTTGAATTTAGTAATTCCGCCCTTGAATTACTGCATAACGAGCTATTACCGGGATTGTTGGAATGCTCACCTTATAGATTTTTACTCGTTGCCTGAGCCTACTTAAAATGACTCGATTTTTCATTTTATTTGTGGCTGAGTTTTGGGTCGACCACGATTTTAGCTTACACTGGCGTTTTCCATCATGGACTGCATCCGTCAGTTGGACCTACACTGAGACTATTGTCACTGTCTGCGCTGAGACTGTTGTCACTGTTTGACAACCTGCTGTTTTTAGGTCGCCCTTTTCAACGCTGCATTGCTTTATCTGGGTTTCAGCGAGATTCCCTATATTTAACTTGATTATAATTAATGGAGGTTGGCAATAGAATACAACACAGAGTCTATTTTTAATATATTTTATTTACAGTCATCACCGTATATGGTTTATTACTTGGTTGGCGATTTTTGTATTCTTTAATGGGCAAGGTGGACTAGCCACCAATCCTCAAAGATTTTATTGCTTATGCATTGTTAATGTAATGGAATGAATATTGATTTAGAACGCCTTTTCTCAAAGATTTTAGGGCTTATGAAATGTTAATGTAATGGAGTTAATGTTAGTGTTATTAATTATAGATTGCTAATTTCAATGTGATTACTGGTTGTGGAATTTAAGGTCATGTAATGTTACGATTAATGTTAGTAATTATCGTAATGCTAATTTTGAATACTATCATTGTTCATGATAATGTTAAGGTAGTGTGAAGTTATGTTAATGCTATATCCATGGTGAGGTTTATGTATATGTGGTCATCACCTTATGGTACTGATAATGTAACTGTTACAGATAGCATATGAGGGGGAAGGTGATTGTCATTTTAGGTAGTTATGATGATATAAATTGTAAAGTGGGTATTATGGTAGCGACGTTGAAAGTTTATTATCATTGAAAACAAACAAAAGGGAATTCCTTGAGAAAGTACAATCAGTCATCATGATTTAATAAATGGGGATAGGCAATTAATTACATGTACTTATTTTAAGGTTGGGTTGGTAAACTGTCGACTAACAGAAATTAAACGAAGTGATTGATGTATACATGTTTCCAACTGAGTCGTAGGTAACGCTGAGTCCTAACTAATGGTTGGTTATTGATGATGTCCTTCTGACTTGCACCTTTGGTAGAGGACGTGGTCATTCTTTAAACTTTTTTTGTACTCGTTTGTAACCATTATTTGCTTGGTCTTCTTGTGCGGGGTCGAATGTACTTATTAACCTTGCACACATGCACACATACGCACAAAAAAAAAATTTCACTTGTTATACAAGGTTGTCACCGTAACGAGGAGGAGCATTACATATGGTATCAGAGCGGGTTAAACCCGTGACTTGGGATTCACTACAGATTTCGATGACATGATTGATTTTATTGTTGCTAATCGAGTTGATTGTTTGCGTGCAGGTAATCATGGTTAGAGGACGCCGCGGAGGTAGACGACGGGGTGCTAGGGGAGGAGGCACAACGCCTCCAGTAGCATCCACGCGGGAGGGGTCTAACCCCCAGGGAGATGAGCAGGTTCTTGGACAGGAGCAGATAGCAGTTGGCGATGTTGTTGGGATGATGAGGTCTTTTCAGCGCATGTCCGAGGCACTGATCAGTTGCTTGGATAGAGATGAGGCCAGGGCGCCGACACCCACTGAGGTTCCGCTGTGCGCACTGGACGTTACTGGTAGAATTCACCATGAACTCGAGAAGGTCAAATTTCTAGAGTTCTTGGGTGCCCTGGACGGTGCAGCCACTGAGGCATGGTTGGAGAACACAGCGATGTGCTTCGCACTTTGCGATTATACCTCCAACATGAAGGTCTGCATGGCAGTCTTTCAACTGAAGGGGAGCGCTCTTCTATGGTGGAAGATGCTCCTACCACAGCTGAACATGGTCGTCGAATACGTGTCATGGGAACTGTTTGAGGAATGGTTCCGAGAGAGATACCTGTCAGAGGAATTCATTGAGCGTCAGCTCAATGAGTTCAATGCATTACGACAGGGAGGTCGTACAGTGCCTGAGTACGGGGCACGTTTTATGGAGTTGCTCTGGTATGCTCTGCACCTTAACACGGAGAAACTTAAGGTCAACAGGTTTGTGTTCGGCCTTAATGGCAGCCTGCGTGCAAAGGTTAGGATTTTGATGCCTCAAACCTTGCACGATGTCGTCCAGAAGGCCCTCATAGCAGAGGAGAAGCTTATCAGTGGGGGTCAGACCAGGACTCCAGTGGGACCAGCAGGGTAGGGTTCATATAGAGCCCTGCAGCACCAGACACCATTGAGACATACACCAGGATATTGTGGCTTCCAGAGGGGATCCACTTTTACTACACCCCGGCGACCACTGCCTCAGTAGCGGACATCTTATCGGGGACCACAGCATCAGTAGTAGCATCACCCACAACAGCAGTAGTTTAGGCTTGTTCAGCAGAACAAACCAGGGTTCCAGGCTAGTGGGCCGTCATCTTCTACTTCGGGTTCCAGGCTAGTGGGCCGTCATCTTCTACTTCGCGTACTAGGACTACAGGGCCGAAGAAGGGGTATTGGATGTGTGGGGAGCCACACTACCAGCATGAATGTCCTGTGGAGAGGATCGGAGCATCTGGATCAGTTGGACCCACTATAGTGGGAGATATGGGCAAGGCCCATCGGATTCATGCAACGGTGAATAACTGCCAGGCAGAGAACCACTCGACTGTGCTCGAGATGACAGGTACCATCGCTAACCAGATCTTTAGTGTTTAGATAGATCCCGGTGCTACTGAGAGTTTCATTTCTGGTGCAGTGGTAAAAAGGATTAAGGTAAAGGCAGTCGAACAGGACGAGTTTAGCTTCATGGAGATGGCTTCAGGAGCCAAACAAAAGGTTGGAGGAAAAGTTATGGGTTGTGCCCTTAACCTGGGAGAGTTTTTCACGAGGGTCAACTTGTACATCACAATCTTAGGATCTTATGACATCGTGATTGGTATGGATTGGTTGGAATCGCATGAGCTGATACTCAACTGTAAGATGAAATGGTTGAGCTTTGTTGATGATGAAGGACAGAGATGTGTGATTGTAGGATGGAACCAGGGAGTTTCCCTGAGGTTCGTCTCTTCCTTACAGTTACGGAAGAGTATGCGCAAGGGGTGCAAGCTTTATGTGTTCCTTGCGCTAAATGAAAAGGGAGTAGCGGAAGGTCTAGAACACCTTCCGATGGTGAAGGAGTTTGCGGACGTATTTCCAGACGAGTTACCCGGGATGCCACCAAAAAGGGAATTAGAGTTTACCATAGATCTGAAACCGGGGACCGAACCGATAGAAAGAGCACCATATTGGATGTCGACCCCAGAGTTGTAAGAGTTGAAAATGCAACTGAACGAGTTGCTGGACCTTGGACTGATACTTCCTAGTGTGTCACCGTGGGGTGCACCTGTTATTTTCATTCGGAAGAAGGACAAATCGTGGAGGCTTTGCATTGACTACCATCAAGTGAACAAGGCTACGATCAAGAATCAGTATCCCTTACCAAGAATTCATGATCTGTTCGATCAAATGAAGGGTGCGATCCGACCAAGGTTGAGGCTATTATGGAATGGCCTGCGTCGACGAATGTCATAGAAGTGCGTAGTTTTATGGGTTTAGCAGGATACTATCGGCAGTTTGTCAAGGGATTTTCGAAGATAGCAAATCCGATCATGCAATTGCAGAAGAAAAACAAGAAGTTTGTTTGGACTGAGAAATGCGCTGAAGCATTTCAGAGGCTTAAGGAGTTCTTGACAACAACACCAGTACTAAAGGTCCCTGACATGGACGCAGACTTCTTGGTATTCACAGACGCATCCAAGGAAGGTTTAGGCGGAGTCTTGATGCAAGATAGACGAGTGATTGCTTACATTTCGAAGAAATTGAGAAGGCATGAGGAGAACTACGCGACGCACGATTTGGAGTTATTAGCCATTGTATATGCCTTGAAGGTTTGGAGACACTACCTTGTTGGACGAAAATTTGAATTAAAGACTGATCATTGTGGGCTACAACACATTTTCACACAAAGCGACCTGAATGCGTGACAACGGTGTTGGTTGGAATTGCTTAGCAAGTACGACTTTGAGATCACTTACATAAAATGAACAGTGAACCAAGTGGCAGATGCTTTGAGTCGGAGGCCATGCATCTTTTCGGTGTTTCCTCTTCAGATGAATCTACGTGAGAAGATTCTCACTTTACAACGTGATGATGATTGGTACAAAGAGGTCAAGGGTTTTATTGGACAAAACACCATGATGGTACCATCATACAAGGGATTTTCTTTTGATAGCGATGGGTTATTGAGGTTTAGAAGTCGGATTTACATACCGCCAAACGACGAGTTGAGGATGTTGATCCTGAGCGAGGCTCATAGAGCAGTTCACATGGCTCACCGAGGAGTCACGAAGATGAGGGTAGACCTTAAACCCTTATTCTTCTGGAAGGGAATGAAGGCCGACATAGTCAACTTTGTGGCTAGATGTCTACAGTGTTAGCAGGTAAAGGCTGAACATAGACACCCAGCAGGATTAATACAACCACATGCCATTCCAAAATCGAAATGGGAAGTTATTTCGATGGATTTTATTGCTGGATTTCCTCTGACAGCAAGGAGACACGACTTGATTTTTGTAGTAGTAGAAACTTTGACGAAGAGTGATCACTTTATTCCTGTGCGTACAACGTATCAGGAACCTGACATAGCGATATTTTTCATCAGTGAGATTGTGAGGCTACATGGCGTTCCTAAGAGGATTATATCTGATCGAGGATCAGTGTTTACTGGACGATTTTGGACGAGTTTCCAAGAGGCCTTGGGAACTCAACTTAACTTTAGTACTGCATATCACCCAGAGACTAACGGATAGACATAACGAATGAGCCAAACCTTGGAAGATATGTTGTGCATGTACGTGATGGACCAACAAAAGCATTGGGAGGAATTCTTTCCTCTAGTGGAGTTCATTTACAACAACAGTTACCAGAGCACTATTAAGATGGCGCCTTTCGATTTTCTGCATGGGCGACCGTGTCAGATGCCCTTGAGTTGGGATTGGCTTGAGGATAGGGTCCTAGTGGGACCAGAAGCAATCCAAGAAATGGAAGAGCAAATGAAAACCATAAGACAAAGGATTAAATAAGCGCAAGATTGACAGAAGAGTTATGCCGATGTGCACCGAGTCGACCGTAGTTACGAAGTTGGTGATCGAGTCTTCTTGCGGGTTAAGCCACATAAGAGTTTGATCAAGTTTGGAAAGGGAGCTAAACTCTCTCCTAGGTTCATGGGACCTTTCAATATTGTGGAGAGAAAGGGGCCCGTGGCCTATTGTCTAGCCTTGTCTGATTCTTTGAGGCCTATGCACGATGTTTTTCATGTATCTATTTTGAGACATTATATTAGTGATCCTACACATGTGATTGACATGATTTCCTTGCAGGTATCAGATGAGGGAGCACTCATGGCTGAGCCGGTCTGCATCTTAGATCATCACATTTGACAGTTACGATGTCGAACAGTAGATCAGGTCAAGGTCCAGTGGGACAATTATAGTCCGCACTCGACGACCTGGGAGGATGCATATGATATGCACCAGCGGTTTCCATTTTTGTTTGATAGATAAACTTATGATACTGTGATACATTTATTTTGGCATCTATACTGAGAAACTTTGGGACAAATTTTAGACCAAGAGGGGGTGTATGTAACATCCCACTCTGGCGCACTGAGAAAACTTATTCTTTGAGGACACTTGCTCTCAAGTGATCTGTACTTTTATGATATTAAAACATTTATCCTTGATTATGATGTGTTATGATAGATGGCATGATGTTTTACTTATTTGACATAGACAGGTGCTATTAACTGAGTTTTATTGAGTGTGTAGGGTTTTGGACCTTGAGGATGCAGAGACATCAATGGAACCCCTTGGAATCTGGATTCAGTCAGGGAGTGTGCTATTTGGGTTGATTTATTTACTGTGGTATTTCATTGATTTGATGATATGATGTGTACATGTTTTGACATGATTGTTGATGATGCAGGCCAACGATAGCTTTCCGACCAGACTCACATATGGAGTAAAGAGGCCACACACGATTTCTAGAGAGGTTGAGGGAGAGGTGTGGACAACAACCCTGCCACAGCCTACTAACACTCTTGTTGTGGCTTGTACTGTAGGTTAACGATTACCTAGTTCGAGAGGATCCATGATGCTGTGAGGGAAGACTGCGACAGTCACTCACGATGACTCTAAGGGGCGCTCAATAAGGCGGGAGCCTTAGTCCTTAGAATCCCTTAGTCTCCAACAAGTTCACCTGGTGTAGTGTTGACTCCAGCGGTTATAGATGTCTACCAGTCAGTCAAGTTGGTGAGTGGCACCCTTGGAGCATGTGGTGCATCCTGAAGGGCACGTCATGCAAGAGAAACACACGAGGCAAGTGGCACCCTTGGAGCACGTGGTGCATCCTGAAGGGCACGTCGTGAAAAAGAAACAACCGAGGTGAGTGTTACCCTTGGAGCACGTGGTGCGTCCTGAAGGGCACGTCACATTGATGTTGAGGAAGGAACAAACCTAGATGGCCCTAAGACATTTAACACGTTAATAAATTCTTAAAATGACTTCCCTAAATAATTGTCACCCAGTTCAGAATCTAAACCTAATTCTAAAACTTCTCTAGGGTAAAATTTTGTTTAACCTTAAGAAAAAGACCCCATAAAAATAAAAATAAATATATAAACTAAAACCCACTTAAGTAATAGTTTTAGTCTTCTTAAATTTAGAGGGTAAAATGAAGAGAGGAATAATTTAATTAAAATCCGTGGTTTTAAACTAATAATAAAGGGAAAAGAGTAAATAGCGCAACTGCCATTTGGCTCTAATAAAAAGGGGAAAGAAGGGAATAATAAGATTTAGGAAACTAAGTAATGGAGGAAACATAATAAAAGAAAGTTGGGAACTTATGGTAAAAAGCGAGGTCAACATAGTAAGGAATCTGCAATTAAGAACCTTCTAATTTGAGCTAAT
>JZKD02S1673297.1:958605-971302 GCA_000966675.3 Picea glauca
GTGGCACATTATGGAGATCAAAGAATTGCTCCATCTGAAGTATCCATGTGATTGGGTCCTTGCCATGAAACTTCCTCATATCGATCTTAGGAACGTGGTTGGTCTTCAAACCAAAGTTGGAGTTTCTCCATTCTTGACTCACCTTGCTTGTGTCCTCATCATGAATTTCATTGGATTCATTTTCACTTTCACGTGTCTTCTCTGTTACAAAATTTTTCAATACTTCCATGATCTCCCCTTTTAAACCCTCCATCATCTCTAATGGTTCATCTTTTATTACTATCTTCTTTTGTAAATCTCTTATGTCCCTACGTATTTCTTCACCTTCATCAAGAGTCAAAGTAGGATTGTTTGGAGGCTTATTTGTTGTAGAAGTTCCCTTTTTGGGTGGCATGTTGGCCAAGTATCACTTTTGAACCTTGATCTTGAGGTGGTTCTGCTAGACGATCTTTCTTCTATTGTATCTCCCAAGTTTTGGCCCTTATGGGTAGGAAACTTTCTTTTATGTAGTTCTCTGATATTTCTTATTTTCAATGCCATAGGTCTGATCAAAATTGGATGTGCCAAGTGGAATTTATGGTAAATTCTCCACAACTTGTTGATTTTTGGCCTTTCCAGGAGATCTCACTTGTATAGCATGCCTCGCACAAAATAATTGATATTAAATTCTGATACTCACACCAGAAATACTAAAGACTATCCACAATCCAATGAAACCAGTCCCACTCAATTTGGATACTCTAGGAATAAGTTATGATTGTTTTACCTGGAACACTTTCTTGAGACTAGTCAATAGGACTAGTCAGATACCCTATCTTACACAGGGTGTATATAAAAATTTAAGATGACCCAGAATCTGAACATTTTACCAAAGATTCCTTATTAATTTTTATGAATATCCTCCAGATTTCAGGGTCTAAGATGTTACATAAAAAAATTTATAGCTAAAATTTCTCAATGACTCGTTTCAGGATGATTCCAGAACCCTATCTTGTACAGGTCGTATCTCCGAAAGTATAAGGCCTTAGGAGCTAAATTTTGAACCCAAAGTACCTTGATCCATATAGTAAATATCCTCCAAGTTTTTCCTTCTAAAACATTGTAGAAAAAATGTTATATTGAAAATGCCATGGTGTCTCAGATGTAGCAGCGAAACCCTAAGACCTTGAGCTCTGATACCATATGTTAAGAACCAATTATCAATATAGCATAGAAAAACCTCAGAAAAAGTGCTCAACGCCTTGGAAAAGAGACAATTTCATATAATAAGCCTCTTTGAGGGGGAAACCTCCTTTTACCCTACTTAAATGTTCAAGTACAAGATGATTCCAAATGAAAATGTCTCCTTGCTATATATAGGAGACTAGGAGGTATAATTACAACTAATGGCCTAAAGCTGAAATAAATAAAATAACATTACTAATATAATATGCCCCAAATAAGGGGTAATGAGCCAATATTAGGATTTAACATGCAGCTACAATTGTTCGACACCTATGCAATTTTATTTTCCTCATTGGGACAATAATTGCAGAAAGGGAAATTTCCAATTATGTTGTTCAAAAATATAAAGAAGAAAAGAGATGTTAAAGAAAGGATATTTCTCACAACTCGAAAATGTTTGTAGCAGAATTGTGAACATGCATATTACAAAATATCAAGAAACTAAATAACTCCACAACTGTTGTACGTATACATATACACCTTCACGAACAATTTGCACAAAAAAAAAATTCCTTCAACAGTTTTGTTCAACTTTTTTGTTGTACACATATATATTGTATTGTTCAATATATTAACTACTATTCTCATGTGTGCAGGTTGCGGGTATTTTGGTTGCAACAAATACCTACTCGACCCACTTTGATCCTGTATGTGCCAATTGAAATTCTCCTGCTTCTACCTTTTCATTCATAAATGATGGAACAATTGATTGTCTACGATGCGGTGCAAAATGCTTTTACATATATAGTCATTTCATCAACGATGTTATCTGAACACTTAGCAACACAATTGTACACCATACAGTTAGACAACCTATATTACAAAATGTTCTTCCTAGGTTTATAGAATTTCCATATGAAATATACCTACATAAAAAGGAAAACATTGTCTACATGCTTAGTGACTTCCACATCCATAGCAAATTTACCTTAAATTAGGACAATGCCATACTGCATATCGGCTGAACCAAAAAAGAAATTACATATCATGCATTGAAAAGAAATAAAATAGTGTGATCTGTCTCTATCCATGTTACCCAATCAAGATATGAATAAAGTTTTTCACTACCATGAAAAAGTCAACTGGAGATGCATAATATTGTTGAGTCTAGGAATGAAAAGCATGAGGAAATACCTCATACAAAGTACCCAATTGTGAAAATGGTCCATCATTTGAGGTGTCAAAATGGCTTGCTCTTATGAATAGAACCATCAGGCATTTTCAATAATATTGCAAATTTTTCATTGTTCAAACTCCATTAAGTTAAACATTGACTTTATTTTCTAGAACTAGTAATGTTATAACATTGTAAGGTCAACATGATCTTGTTTCATAGTAATATCAGAAGAAAATGTTCATAGTGATCTTGGTTCATAGTAATATAGCAATCGGCGAATTTCTTTGTGCCCATTTGGGAATTTGGTTATAGAGGGGATACAATGCCCAATCTTTGTTGATTTTTTCATGTGCTGTGTTTTCCAAGATTTTCATCATCTGCTTCGGTGTTGTAGTTCAAGGTTCTCATGGGCTTGGTTTTTGGATTATGACTAGATAATAGATTTAGGATCTTAGTGGTTTTTCTATGATCTTAAGGAATATACAGGACCCCTGGTGCGTTTTAAAGAAGGCTTTGTGGAGAAAATGTAATATGTAGTTCATTTAACCAGTTTTACTTGATTAATGAAATTACCAAAATTCTTCTTTGGAAATATTTGAAAAGAAAATGTATATATGCTAGCTGAAGTAAAATGGAAATATTCTATCAACCACACAAAATTAAAATTCAAGTTCTTCATTGTTATAATTATGCTCAAGTTGACAGTACAATAACTTTATTTCAACAACCCTCCATTTCTTTCTCTTTATCTTTTCGATGCTTATCTTATGAAAAACATCCTGGAAGCTATAAGCATGACTCACTTTCTCTATTCTTTGATTGAAGTTCCTATAGAGCTATCTAAAATACCTCATAGTTATTATTGGTCCTAAAGTTTTCACTTGACTGCTAAAGGGAATAAATAGGCCACCACAAGTTTGGAATGCTCATTCTTTTCAATTTGTTGATCAGTTAGAGGGTTTAACATCCCGCTCTTGCGCACAGTGTAAAAAGTTATTCTTTGGGGACACTTGCATGCAAGTGATCCAGGTCATTATACTATTGCTTGTTTTGATTATGATTATGAGATATTGTGGACTTGATGATATGTTTATTTTGTTGTATTTACAATGACAGGTGCTATTGACTGGGTTCTCCTGAGTGTCCAAGACTATGGACATTAGAGGATGTCGAGGTATCGATGAAACTCCTTAGACTCTGGATTGAGTCAGGGACTAGAATGTTAGTGTTTGAATGTGTTGATGTGACATATGTAAATATGATTAGATATTATGATGTTGATTTTTATCGCTCACATGTTTCATTGATGGATGTAGGCTAATGATAGCTTGCTAGCCAGACTCACATTTGGAGTAAAGGGGCCGCACATGACAACTAGAGACATTGAGGGAGAGGTGTGGTAGTAAACCTGCCATATCCTACTAGCACTATCACCGTGGATCGAACTGTAGGTTGAATATTACCTAGTTCGAGATGACCCACGATGTCATGAGGGAAGACTGTGACAATCACTCATAATGATTCTAAGGGGCGCGCAATAAGGGAGGGTTCTTATTCTTTAGAGGCCCTTAGTCTCCCACAATATCACCTGATGGAGTATTGACTCCATGGGTTTAACGTCTACCAAATTCAGTCAAGAGGCGAGTAGCACCCTTGGAGCAGGTAGTGCTTCTTGAAGGGCATGTCACACGAATAAAACAGAAAGAGGTGAGCGACACTCTTGGAGCACGTAGTGTGTCCTGAAGGGCACATTGCAATTTTAACTATGGTAAGTTAATAAAATTAGTTCCTAGAAAACTATTCCTCCTTAAGACATGGCCAGTTTTAAAATAAAAGATGTGATGAGTAAAGTTTAAATAAAAAAATTTACCTTAAGTATTGTTGCCAATCCTAGTGAATTTAAAACCTAGGTCTAAGTAGAAGCTTTGAACAAAAAGAAAAACTAATTAGACATGTAACAAGTAGGGGATAAAGAAAATTCAACATTAATTATTAAAGTAAATTTTTTAATAGAGGGTTAATTTGTTTTTTGTTTGTTAGTTTGTCTGTGACATGTGGGACTAACCTGTGGCTAAGAAACCATGACTCAGGGGCATGTAAGCTATCAAAATCACCCGAGGATCGCACTTGGCCTGAGCCACACCAACCCTTAACATGGATGGAATTTTTGTCCCCGTAGGTTTCGAAGCGATGACTTTATCATCACAGAGTGCCTTAACAGAACACTCCATCACCAACTATCCTACACCTTGGGGAAAATGGAGGGTTAAATTATTAAAATTATAAATTTTTTTTTATCTAAACTTGCTAAATCTGAACTAGGCAGAAAAGGGGAAACTTAAGAAAAAGGGAAATTTCTAACTTAGTAGGGAATCTAGCCTTTAGAACTTTCTATTTATGAACTCAACTAGGATTTAAGTAAGGAGTAAGTCATTTAAGAATTGTAAGGGAACTATGGGAAACTAAAGAGTGTTTTTCAGAATGCTTTTAGGTGGGTGAGGGAAATAGGGAAATTTAATTAATTTATAAATTGATTTTTTGGTGCAATTAGGGGATCGTGTGACATGCGTACGAGGGAGGTTTGTCCTAATTAAATTTAATAAAAATAATCTAATGAGGGTTTGGGAAACTAATGAATAAGAAAACTCTATAAAAAGGATGGTAGAGGAGGAGTATTGAGGATCACATTTTGGCTTGCGTAAGATTACGCTGCCGAAATTTTATCTTGATTGAATTTCTCTTATGGGAGTTGGGATACCCATCTCAGGTAGCAAGTGGTAGCTTGAGCTTGTGAGGAGAACTAGTAGATAAGAGTCTCTGGTATTGTGTGCATGGCCCCTTTGTAGCTCGAGGGGATCAGGGGGAAGAAGAGTACCCCTAGGTTTGGATGGGAGGTACTGGTGAGGTCTCATCGGTTGGCAAGCGGGAGCTAGATGGACCACACGATCAACAACGACTATGGAGCATTGCATTTTGTACGGTACACATCTGTATAATTTGTATTGAATAATAGTTAATCTCAGGTATATGTGTTTCTTTGATTTTGTTGAAAGGTAGTTAAATTTTTGTTTCTGTGCCTTCTTGGTACACCGGTATTTAGAAGCGAATGGATGCTTTGGCTACTTGTGTTGTTTTTAAGATTGATCTGTATGACCTGTGAGTTTTTACCGATACGACTTCATGATTCGCCCAAGAGAGATTTTTATCAGTAGTTATTGTATTTATTGGTTAAAGAATTGTCCCTTAGTTTTATTACATGTATTTTAATTTCGATAGTGCAACTAGTTCTGACCATTCCGGTTTTATTTCTTGTGTTTTAATTCTGATAGCGCAACTAGTTCTTTCCATTCCGGTATTATTTCTTGAGTTTGTTTCCTGTAGTGTTGCACAAATGCCCTTGAGTTTATTTGCCTATTTTATTTTAAGCTTGTTGCAATGAAATTAGATATGTCTTTTGAATGTTAGTTCACAATGTGATTTAAGCTTGTTGTGATGCATTAAAAATGTCCTTGAATACTATCTTAGTGTGTGTTTTGGGGTTCAATTAAAGATTTTGTTTTACTGCACATGACCATTGTATTCTAGTTTTTATAAGTAACATGTGTCTATTAAAATATGGTTCTTGTGTGTTTCAGTCCAGTTAAAAAAATTAATATACCGCGCAACTCCTTAGTACGTTGAGTTCTTCTTGTATTTGGATTGCAACATTATTTGAACTAGCCACCTTGTGAACTTGGGTTATCCTATTATAATGTTAGCGGCTTGAGAAACTAGTCTGGTTCTTGAACAACACACTGCCTTCAAATTTTCCCTTCGCGCCCATGATTCCTTTTCATTCCTTTGGCGGTGAATTGTGTCTGGTATCATGCAGATCTCTACGCTCCCCTGCTCTCTAGCTAGTTCACCATGCCATCGCACCTTGGTCAATCCCTATTGATCTTGCGGCCTTCTTGGTTGAGAAAGCATTGGAGGACGAACAATTTTTTATTTTTCGTTGGAAGGAACGAGTTTCAACCTTCTCTTACACTATTTATTCCTACCGCCTATCGAATACCACCTATGATGGATACCCTATTTCTAAACTTCCATCGTTAACTCATCAATCGCTCATGCCTTTGGATTTGGGTAATCTGGTCTTCTCTTTGAAATTCCTAAAACGTTTTGTATTCATTTGGTTCGCCCCCACCGTAGCGACTGTGTCTCAGCCTGTTGGTGCAATGACGATGCTTTCCCACCCTATGACAAGTAGATCTCGGCCTAGGGATTCAGATCCTGGGTGACAGAAATGACATGAACAATCTACTCAACCCAGCAAATCTTGCCATGCCAAAGAAAAGTGTCCCTTCCTTCCAGCCTCAACGCAAATTACCTGGCACGATGTTTAAGTAAGAAGCATTAACTGACAGATGGTTTATTTTACAACAATTTTTTTTTTTCGTTGATTAGTTCATACGTTTCCTCTATAGTTAGCTTTTCGGATGCCTTGATTTATGTCTTCAATTATGCAGGTTGATTTTAGTTCCATGTAATTTTTATATAATGAATGAAAATAACTGATGATTCAATTATCCAAAGTAAATTGGTTAAATACATATATAACATTCAATTTAATTAATAATAAAGTATATTCTGAATTGATATGGTCAACTTCGATCGTTAATTAATAAAAAGAAAAACATTATATACCATATAGAGTCACAATCTAAAATTGTTTACTAATCGTACATATCACATGACTAAAGTTACATGCTATTCGTACATATTGTTGTTATGAAGACTATGAGCGTGTTAATAAATAATTTCAAGTTTGAGTTTCTGAAAGGTCTGTTGTCAATTCACGTGAAACCTATTTTGAAGAGACCCCAACCAATCCTCTTGTGAGTAGAATGATTATATGACAATTTATATGTTGTGTTCTATCCCATATCCCAATTTCTTCAAAAGTTTACCTTTGTATTTGTGTTCTATTCCCTATCTCGATTTCTTCAAAATTTACCCCTTTTTTTTATTATTGTGTTCTATTCCATAACTTGATTTCTTCAAAACTGGTATTAGTTCAGTAATATGTATATGAGCACTTAAAAAAAAACAAACCAAGTAATTATAATAATTTATTTAAGTTGATAACACCAATTTTTTTCTTGCATAATGTGGTTAATGATTTTTAAACCAAATCTACAATTGTTGATATACTTGTTTATTCGCATCTATCCTAAATTGGTTTTTCCTATTGATATAAAGGTGATAGGTCCTCAACATTTATAAATATTGAATGTCTAACACAACAATTGCTAATGAAAAGGGCTATAAAATTTGGGCTATAGTTTTTCAAACTATAAATGTCTTCTTTTTAACACATCCTCTTTCCACTTGAAAATTTAGAACATTATCCTTCACCTTACAAAAAATTATGTTTTTTTTTAGTTATTTTATTTACCTTATATAGAACTCTTCGATTTGATATCATCTTAGTAATATGTATAAGCATTTATTGAAACCTTGTTTTAATGTGAAGAGATTTTAATGAAATAAGAAAAGCATATATAAGTTAGACTATGATTTTACAAACTACAAGTTCTTCACTTTTAACACTTTCTCTTTTATTTACAACTTTAAAATAACATCTTCAGTAATAATGTATGTTAGTGCCTGTGGATTTTAGGCGTGTTAGATTTTATGTTTGGTAGAAAGTTTGGAATTATTTTGTTTGTGCATGGGTCCCTAGCACCTCAGTCGCAAGGTGGGATGTGATACCTTATGACTGGGTTATTTTGTGCGTTGATCGACAAGCACATATGAAACCTACCTTGGGATCATATGCCTCCCACTGTCGATGATGGTGTTTTTATAAGTAAGATTGTACTTGTTGTAATGTTATTGTGATTGTCTCTCACTCATTGGGAAGGTTCTAGTTACTAGTCATTGAATTTGTTGCGTTTGGTTTAATTGATGTTTTCTTTTAGCTTAGTAGGTGTGATATTGTGTGTGTGGAGCGGGACGTAGACACCTCCTTGTTCCTTAGAAAAATCGCCATCCTTGAGACCTTAAATGGTCAAAATCGATGGGAACCTGGGCTTGAGAATTGCTTATGTGAACTGGAGGTCCTAACCTTGCGGGGTAGGATGAGCGGGTAGTCATTTCCATTTTTCATCTGACTGGCCATCTTATGTTTCTTCTGGCTACCTGATCTGATAGTATGCTAGGTCGTTATGTTTTTATGTTGCATGACTTGAGTGCGTTGTGTTCATTTTCGAGTTGCGTTGATTGATTGTTGTCGTTGTTACTTTCATTCTTAATTTTTTTTTACATATTTCACTAGTTATGCGTCACATGTTGTTTTAAATATGGGGGTCTTTACATATGGTATCAGAGCCAGTTCGGCCCGCAACATGGGATCACTATGGCTTCCATTGATTAGATATTTGATTACAATTTTTCAAATTAAATTCATTTGTATTCATGTAGGTAATCATGGTTAGAGGACACTGCGGAGGTAGACGATGGGGTGTTAGGGGAGGAGGTGCGAGGCCCTGAGTAGCATCCACGCCCGAGGGGTCTAACCCCAAGGGAGACAAAAAATTTGTCGGGCAGGAGAAGATAGTTGTCAATGATGTGGTTGGGATGATGATGTCCTTTCAAAGGATTTTTGAGGCACTGATCAACCATTTGGATAGAGATGAGGCCAAGGCATTGACACCTCCTAAGGGTCGACCATGTGCTCTAGTCAGTACTGGTAGCATTCACCATGAACTCGAGAAGGTCAAATTTACTGAGTTCTTTCATGCCTCGGATGACACAGTCATCGAGGCATGGTTGGAGAATATGGCGACATGCTTTTCACTTCGCAAATATACCTCCAAAATGAAGGTTTGCATGGAGGTATTTCAACTAAGAGGGAGCTCTCTTCTATGGTGGAAGAGGATCCTGTTGCAATTGAACATAAAAGTTTAATATGTGTCACGGGAACTATTTGAGGAATGGTTCCGGGAGAGGTATCTGTTCGAGGAATTCATTGAGCGTCAGCTGAACGAGTTCAACATCTTGCGACAGGGAGACCATACGGTGCTTGTAATGACCCTGCTTAAATAAATGTAAAGGATTAATAATTATAATTAAATTGATAATTTGATTGTCCTAAGATGTTAGCCAAACAATAATTGTTTCCTATATAATATTAACTAAATTAATTATCATTAATTATTGTTCATAATTGTCAATGGTTATTTAATTATTAATCAACTCTTTAATTATGTGAGTAAAGAATTAATAGGGTTGATAATTTAATTTATTAAAACTTATGTATATGAGTGGGCTAACAAACATTAAATAAAGGATAAGAAGCATTAAATAAATGGGATAAGATATCTAAGAATGGGATAAGATATTAGGTAGGGAGTAAATGAAGGGAAGTTGGTGAAGGAGGGATAAGGGGGGGAAAGGAGTTTGGGAAGGGGATCATTCGACAGGGAGTTGGCCAGGGATTTTGGGGAGCTCTGTATTGCAGAGAGGGAGGTGAAACATTGGGAGTATTAGTGCACCGGGGTTGCTGGGGGTTTTGGGCATGGAGGGCCAAGATATTCGTTGATATCCTGGGGCTAGGGAGCTAACTAGTCGACAGGGAGGATGGTTTTGGGTAGTGTTCTAAAGAAGCGGGAAGGAAGCAAGCTGTGGACAACAGGAAGGATTATTAGCATCAAAGTTAAGGTATTTCTCTAAAATTTATGCATTGTTGTATTATGTCAGATTTTTTTTTTTTTATTATTCATAGTAAAATTTGAGTTATGGAAGTTACTGTTATAAATGACTGTGTTATGAAATTACTGTCTTAGTTTATCAATAATAAATTGATGTAAAATTAAAACTAGCCATTACATTTGGTATCAGAGCCCTGGTTCAAATCTGGAACCAAGGGCCTACCTACCCACCCTTAAATTTAAATAAACACTCCTACTTAGTTGTGCTAAAACCCTAAATAAACGTATTAGGTTAAATATAAAATTGGGGCTTACAGGACCAATCTCTAAGTCAAGCACTTAGATCCAAAGCCCATAGTTGTCAAGCACCCAGCCATACCACAATGCCTACAAGAACAAGTTATTGATATCGTAATAATAATATTTTAGCTAAAGGAATTGAGTTAAAAAAAAAATACACCATAAATTCAAGCAAAAAAAAAATGCCAATAAAAACATATAAAATTGATGTTAAAACTCCCAACGTTTGCAGAATAACTACTATTAAAGAGAAATTTAATAGCCACCAACAGTATGCAAATGCTGATAAGCTTGTACAATACATCCACTCCGAATAACCCAGAATTTCAAACACCAAACTACTTATGTAAACCAAAGAGCACAAGACATAGCATTTATCTTATGAAGACTAAGAGGTCAAGCTACTCGATTAACCAGGGCCATATAATCGATAAACAACACTGAACTTCATAGAAATTTATTTACAAAATCCAATGAACTTACAGATAGAAACTCAAGACAGGTACGACTTCATCTGATGCCTCTTTGGAATTGCAAAGAGAGCTTCTCTTATGTTCGTGGAGAACCATCAAACGAAACAAATGAAAAGGCTCATCCAAACAACCTTAGTAAAGCTACCCCTACCCAAATTCCACTACTAACAATATAATTTGGTGGAGAAATCAAATGGATATGATTAACAGGCACAGAGATCGAATAAAACAACTATCCTTGTTATATTGTCCCTCACAAAATTCCACTACTAACAATGTCATATTCCCTTCACGATAAAAACCCTTCAGATATAAACTGAAACATGAATATTCGTTAACGTCACATACCTCTAGAAATATTTGAGATCGCCATAGGACGCAAATAAGTAGAGCCGTGAAAGTGGATATCGGGTGGCATTTAAGTTCCAACTTAAAACATCAACTAAATATTCCAAATCTGCAAGAACTATAAAACCAGAAAGAGGGCAGGAACTACCCAGGAAAAGATATACAAATAAACTAGTAGATTTCATTAACCACATATATCTAGAAATATTTAAAAGGGCAGGAACTACCCAAGAAAAGATATACAAATAAACTAGTAGATTTCATTAACCAGATATTTCTAGAAATATTTAGGATCACCACAGGATCATAATTGCAGGCCGCATCCATGGAGCTAGTATACACTGAAATTAGTATTAGACATTGGCTGCAATTTTATCTGCACCACGACACCCTAACCCAAGTGCGAAGCTGTGGCTAAACATACAAATTTCAACATCAGGTTGAATAAAACAGTATATCAAATAAAAACTGGAGAAGGTTCCAGAAAGAAAGGAAGGACAACCCTAGCAGTGATGTAAACTAAAGCATATGGCTGTAGCCCACAACAAAAAAAAATAATCGACACCGAAAATCACTGTTTCAGGACTACCTACGACTTGTAAATCACCATGCCAAGATGAAATTTATAATGTCCGTGTACTTTTTTCCAATAGCAGATAAAAATCAGTTCTTACTAAATTGCATAGGATTTCTACAATATAAGTGTGATATTTCTCTAAGAAACTAACAATGAAATAGGTGCATGTTTGGAGTACCTGATAGAGGTCCATTCTTCACCAGATTTGCAGCAATTTGACCTTCATCAATAGAAACAACTCTGAAATTCGAAACATGTGCCACAATTTTTATTCTTGTTAAAGCTGCAAGTGTCGTCTTTTCCAGTATATGGATAGTTCTCTTCCTTCTCCAATCCACCATCTTTCAGTGCATATTGATAAGCACTCGTCATAAGCCCACCATTGCAACCGGAATCACATGATCTTGCATCTGAACGATCGCACTCGTGATCACAGTCCACCAATTGTTGCTCACTCAGGCTCACCAGCTCTCCTGTCTTCAGGAAATGTAGCTATGCTCGGTAGAACGAGTCGCCATTGACTTGATCAAAAGATAGTCCAAAAAAAAAAATATCTTAAATCTGGACACCCGACCTAACTCAGAGAGCGAGACCATTATTTTCAAAATTCATCACAATAAACGAATATGGTAGTTGGTCTCAATGTTGAACCACTATAAGGAGGAGAAGGAGACAAGTCAGATTCCCAGGAGGCGAAGGGCACGTGGGCCACATGCAAGCCCCACGTTGCCGACATGGGAGTCCTGGGGCAAGTGGGCGGCATGCGATCCCCACGTTGCCAATACAAGTTTTTTTTTTATTTAATTAAAAAAATTGGGTTAAATTTTAATTTGAGTCATAAATATTATATAGTAATTATTTATAGAATCTTTTTTATATGTATATATATATTTTTTATTTTTTATTTTTTAAGTTGAAAATACATATAAAATTTTAATCCTCATATAATAATGTAAATATATAT
>JZKD02S1673297.1:978522-1006778 GCA_000966675.3 Picea glauca
GCATACATAAATTACTAAATGATGACAGTTTGATTATTAGTACATGCACGAGAATTGTATGTACTAGCTACACATGCAATTCTTGTACATGTACACTAGTATGTATGAGTTTTCTCGACTTACTTACTAATAATGTAGTTTACTTGTTATGAATGTGTGAACCATGTTTCTTTTCCTTTGTACCAAAAGATACCTTAACTTCGGGACAAAGTTTCCTGAAGGGTGGGTGTATGTAACGACCCTGCTTAAAAAAATGTAAAGGATTATTAATTATAATTAAATTGATAATATGATTGTCCTAAGATTTTAGTCAAACAATAATTGTTTCCTATATAATATTAACTAAATTAATTATCATTAATTATTGTTCATAATTGTCAATGGTTATTTAATTATTAATCAACTCTTTAATTATGTGAGTAAAGAATTAATAGGGTTGATAATTTAATTTATTAAAACTTACGTATATGAGTGGGATAACAAACATTAAATAAAGGATATGAAGCATTAAATACATGCGATAAGATATTAGGTAGGGAGTAAATGAAGGGAAGTCGGTGAAGGAGGGATAAGGGGGGGAAAGGAGTTTGGGGAGGGGATCATTCAACGGGGAGTTGGCCAGGGATTTTGGGGAGCTCTGTATTGCAGAGAGGGAGGTGAAACATTGGGAGTATTAGTGCACCAGGGTTGCTAGGGGTTTTGGGCACGGAGGGCCAGGATATCCGTTGATATCCTGGGGCTAGGGAGCTAACTAGTCGACAGGGAGGACGATTTTGGGTAGTGTTCTAAAGAAGAAAGAAGGAAGTAAGCTGCAGACAACAGGAAGGATTATTAGCATCAGAGTTAAGGTATTTCTCTAAAATTTATGCATTGTTGTATTATGTTAGAAAAAAAATAATTTATTATTCATAGTAAAATTTGAGTTACGGAAGTTACTGTTATAAATGACTGTGTTATGAAATTACTATCTTAGTTTATCAATAATAAATTGATGTAAAATTAAAACCGACCATTACAGTGCCCGAGTACGAGGCATATTTCATGGAGCTTCTTTGGTATGTTCCGTACCTGAATACCGAGAAACTTAAGGTCAACAAGTTCTCGTTCGAACGTAACGTCAACATTTGTGCAAAGGTGAGGATTTTGATGCCTCAAACCTTGCATGATGATGTTCAGAATGCCCTCCTAGCATAGGAGGATCTTATCAATAGGGGTCAGAGGAGGGCTCCAGCAAGACCATCATAGAAGGTGTCATTTGGTGCGTTGTAGCATCAGACACCAACTAGATATTCACCAGGATTTCATGGCATCCAGAGGGGATCCACTTTCACTACACCTCAGTGACTACCTCCTCCACAATAGACTCCTTAGAGAGAGCCACAACAACGTCGCTAGCTTGTACTTCGGGTACTAGGAGTACTGGGCCAAAGAAACGATGTTGGACATGTGGAGAGCCACATTACCAGCATGACTACCTAGTGGAGAGGACCAGAGCATCTGGATCATCCAGACCCACTACCATGGGAGATTTGGGCAAGGCCCATTGGATTCATGTAGCGGTGAATAATCGCCAAGAAGAGCACCAATCGACTATGCTCAAGATGTGAGGTACCTTTGCTGACTAGACCCTTAGTATTTTGATAGATCCAGGTGCTACAGAGAGTTTTATTTCTAGTGCAGTGCAAAAAAAAATTAAGGTAAAGGCGATCAAACATAACGAGTTTAGGTTTTTATAAATGGCTTCGAGAGCCAAACAAAAGGTTGGAGGGAAGGTTACAACCTATTTCCTTAACCTGGGATATTTTTAAACCAGGGACAATCTATACGTCATGATCTTAGGGTCTGATGATGTTGTGATCGGTATGGACTGGTTGGAATCGCATGAGGCGATACTCAATTATAAGACTAAATGATTGAGCTTGGTCGATGATGAGGGACAAATATACGTGATTGTAGGTCAAAAGTAGTGAGTTTCCCTAAGTTTCATCTCTTCCTTGCAACTATGGAAGAGCATGCACAAGGGATGTAAGTTATATGTGATCCTTGCATTAAACGCGAAGGGCATAGAAGAAGGTCTAGAAAACCTTTCAGGGCTGTGAGACTTTGCAGACGTCTTGCCTGAGGAGTTACCTGGGATGTCACCAGAGAGGGAATTGGAATTTACCATCGACCTAAAACCAAGAACTGAACCGATAGAGAGAACTCTTTATCAGATGTTGACCCCTGAGTTATAAGACTTGAAAATGAAACTGAAGAAGTTGTTCGAGCTAGGACTTATACATCCAAGTGTGTCACCATGGGGTGCACCTGTTATTTTCACACGGAAGAAGGATGGGTTGTGGAGACTCTGCATTGACTACCATCAATTGAACAAGGAAACGATCAGGAATCAATATCCATTGCCAAGGATTCATGATATGTTTTATCAGATGAAGGGCGCGACAGTGTTTTCAAATATCTATTTGACATTAGGGTATCATGAGTTATGTACCAAGGAGGACGGAATCCCTAAGACCAACTTTAAGATGAGGTTTGGACATTCCGAGTTTATTTTTTATCGTTTGGACTGATGAACGCCCTAGGGGTATTTATGAGTTTGATGGATGAGGTGTTCTGCGAATACTTGGACAAGTTCATCCAAGTATTCATTGACTATATTTTTATATATTCTCCGACAATGGAGTAGCATCAGGATCACTTGTGCTTGGTACTACAGTGTCTACAAGAGAACAAATTGTTTGGAAGACTATCGAAATGTTCATTTTATCAATCAAAGATTCACTACTTAGGTCGTGTCATCTACGGTGAAGGTATCACTATGGATCCAACAAATATCGAGGCTATTATGGAATGTCCTGGCCGACAAATGTCCTAGAATTTCATAGCTTCAAGGTTTTAAAGGGATACTATTGATGGTTCGCTGAGGGTTTTTCGAAGATAGAAAATCCAATCACAGAATTTCAGAAGAAGACAAAGAAGTTTGTTTGGAATGCTTGGAGGCATTTCAGAGGCTCAAGGAGATTTTGATGACAAAATCGATACTAAAGGTCCCTGACATGGACGCGGTCTTCTTGGTATGCACTGACGCATCCAAAGAAGGCTTACAAAGAGTCTTGATGCAATACGATTGAGTGATCGCTTACATATCGAGAAAGTTGAGAAGGCCCAAGGAGAACTATGTGATGCACGATTTGGAGTTGTTAGCTATTGTTTATTCCTTGAGAGTTTGGAGACAATACCTTATTGGATGTAAATTCAAACTAATAACAGACCACTGTGGTCTATAGAACATCTTTACTCTAAGAGACTTGAAAGCGAGACAACGATGTTCGTCGTAATTGCTTAGTCAGTACGATTTCGATATTATTTACATAAAAGGAACAATGAACAGAGTGGTTGATGCATTGAGTCAGAGACCACACATATTTTTAGTGATGCCTCTTCAGACAAATCTATGTGAAAGGATTCTAACTTTACTGCATGACGATGACTAGTACAAGGAGGTCAAGGATTTTATTGGACAAAACACAATGATGGTACCAAAATTTGAGGGATTTACGGTGGATAACGATGGCTTATTGAGATTTAAAGGTCAAATTTACATACCGACCAAAGATGAGTTGATAATTTTGTTCCTAAATGAGGTTCATAGAGGAGTATACATTTCTCATCCTAGATTCACGAAGATGAGGGAAGACCGTAAACCGTTATTCTTCTAGAAAGGAATGAAGGCAGACATAGTCAACTACATGCCAAGATGTTTGGAATGTCAACAGGTGAAGGTTGAACATATATATCTGGAAGGATTACTACAGCTACACGTTATTCCATAATTGAAATGGGAGGTCATTTCAATGGATTTCATTGTTGGATTGCCACTGACGACAAGGAGACATGACTCAATTTTTCTGGTAGTCGACACTCTATCAAGAGTTATCATTTTATTCCTGTGCGTATGACGTATGAGACACCTGACATATCTATATTTTTCATTGGTGAGATAGTGAGGTTGCATGGTGTGACTAAGAGGATTATATCCGATGGAGGATCAACATTTACAGGATGATTTTGGACTAGTTTCCAAGAGGCCTTGGGAACCCAACTTAACTTTAGTACCACATATCACCCGAAGATAGACAGATAGACCAAAAGAACAAACCAAATCTTGGAGGATATGTTCCATGTGTACGTGATGGACCAACAAAAGAATTGGGAAGAATTCTTTCCACTGGTAGAATTTGTGTATAACAACAATTATCAAAGCACCATTAAGATGGCGCCTTTCGAGTTTCTTTGCTGGCAATCATTTTGGACGCCTTCGATTTGGGATCGACTTCAGGATAGGTTCTAGTGGGACCACAAATGATCCAATAAATGGAAGATCAAATGAAAAAAATAAGACAAAGGATCAAGGAAGTGTAAAATCGACATAAGAGTTATGTCGATGCACATCGTGTCGACCCTAGTTATGAAGTTGGCGATCGATTCTTCTTGCGGGTGAAACTACATAAGAGTTCGATCAAGTTTGTAAAGGGTCATAAAATCTCTCCTAGGCTCATGGGACCCTTAGAGACTATAGAAAAGAGGGGGCCTGTAGCCTATCAACTAGCCTTGCCTGATTCTTTGAGGTGTATGCGCGATCTTTTTCATGTATATGTTTTGACACATTATGTTAGTGATTATGAACATGTTATTCAGATGAGTTCCTTGTAGGTGTCGAACGAGGGTGCTCTTGCGGTGGATCCAATCATGATCCTGAACCATCGCATTCGACGACTATGACATCGAACAGTAGATCAATTCAAGGTCCAGTGAGACAAGTATACTCCACACTTGGTGACCTAGGAGTACACATATGATATGCGTCAACAGTTTCCATTTTTGTTTGATAGCTAGACATATGATACTATGATACACTTTATTTCAGCACTTACATACTTTGAAACTTTAGGACAAAGTTTAAAACAAGAGGGGGTGTATGTAACATCCCGCTCTTGCATGCACTGAGCGGACTTATTCTTTGAGAACAATTGCATGCAAGTGTTCTGATCATTATACTATTGGTTGTTTTGATTATGATTATGAGATATTCTGGATTTGATGATATGCTATTTTTGTTGTATTTACATCGATAGGTGCTATTGACTGGGTGCTCATGACTGTGCAGGACTATGGACATTAGAGTATGTCGAGGCATCAATGAAACTCCTTGGACTATGGATCGGGTTAGGGAGTGGACTGTTAGGGTATGAATGTTGTTGATGTGACATATGTACATATGATTACATATTATAATTTTGATTGTTATGGCTGAAATGTTTCGTTGATGGATGCAGGCTAACAATAGCTTGTCCACCAGACTCACATTTGTAGTAAATGGGTCACACACGACAACTAGAGACACTAAGGGAGAGGTGTGGCAACAACCCTCCCACAACCTACTATCACTCTCGTCCTAGCTCGAAATGTATTTTAACAATTATGTAGTTCAAAAAGACCCAAGATGTTGTGAGGGAAGACTATGATAGTCTCTCACGATGATTCTAAGGGGCGCGCAATAAGGCATGGTCCTTATTCCTTAGAGGCCCTTAGTTTCCCACAAGATTACTTGACGGATTATTGACTATAAGGGTTTGACATCTACCAAATTCAGCCAAGAGGCGAGTGGCACCCTTCGAGCATGTATTGCATCCTAGAGGCTAGTGGCACACTTAGAGAACAGAGGCTAGTGGCACACTTAGAGCACATAGTGTATCCTGAAGGGCACATCGCAATATTAACTATGGTAATTTAATAAACTTACAACCTAGAAAATTATGTCTCCGTAGGACCTGGTCGGCCTTAAAATAAAAGATGTGATGACGAAATTTTAAATAACAAATTTTCCCTTAAATACTATTGCCAAGCCTAGTTAATTTAAAACCTAGGTCTAAGTAGAACCTTTGAACAAATAAAAAAAAAAAAAACCTAATTAGACATGTAACAAGAAGGGGGTAAAGCAAATTCAACATTAATTATTAAAGAAATTTTTTTAATGGAGGGTTAAATTATTAAAAATATAAATTGTTGTTTTTATCTGAACTTGCTAAATCCGAACAAGGCAGAAAAGGGGAAACTTAAGAAAAAGGGAAATTTCTGACTTAGTAGGGAATCTAGCCTTTGGAACTTTCTAATTATGAACTCAACTAAGATTTAGGTAAGGCGTAAGTCATTTAAGAATTTTAAGGGAATAATGGGACACCGAGGAGCATTTTTAGGAACACTTTTAGGTGGGTGAGGGAAATAGGAAAATTTAATTAATTTATAAATTTATTTTCTTGTGTAACTAGGGGATCATGTGACATGTGTACGGGGAAGGTTTGTCCTAATCAAATTTACTAAAAAGAATCTAATGAGGGTTTGGTAAACTAATGAATAAGAAAACTCTATAAAAAGGATGGAGGAGGAGGATTATGGAGGGTCACATTTTGGCTTGCGTAAGGTTACGTTGCCGAAATTTTATCTTGACTGATTTTCTCTTGTGGGAGTTGGGATACCCAGCTCAGGTAACGAGTGGTAGCTCAAGCTTGCAAGGTGATATGGGAGCTAGAACTCTCTGGTATTTTGTGTGTGGCCCCTTTGCGACTCGGGGGGCTCATGGGGAAGAAGAGTACCCCTAGTGTTGGTTGGGAGGTATCGGTGAAGTCTCATCGGTTGGCAAGCGGGAGCTGTACGAAGCGCGTAAGACAATGACTACTGAGTATTGCATTTGGCTACAGTATGCATGTGTATAATTTATATTGAATAGTAGTTAATCTCAGGTATATGGATTTCTGTGATTTTTTTGCAAGGTAGTTAAATTTATTTTTTTTCCCCTTCTCGGTACACTAGTATTTAGAAGTGAATGAATGCTTTGGATACTTTTTTTTTTTTTAGGATTGATCTGTATGACCCGTCAGTTTTTACCGATAAGGCTTCATGAATCACCCAAGAGATATTTTTATCAGTATTTATTGTCTTTATGTCTTAAATAATTGTTCGTTAGTTTTATTACCTCTATTTTAATTTCGATAATGCAATCAGTTCTGACCATTCCAGTTTTATTTCTAGTGGTTTAATTCCGATATCAAAACTAGTTCTGTCCATTCTGGTTTCATTTCTTGAGTTTTTTTCTTGTAGCGCTGCACAAATGCACTTGAGTTTATTTTCCTATTTTATTTTGAGCTTGTTGCGCTGCAATTAGATATGTCTTTTGAACGTTAGTTCATTGTGTGATTTGAGCTTGTTGTGTTGCATTAAAAAATTTCTTGAATGCTATCTCATTGTGTGTTATTGGGTTCAATTAAAGATTGTTTTTACTACAAATGATCACTATATTCCAGTTTTTATAAGTAACTTGTGTCGATTAAAATATCGTTCTTGTGTGTTTTACTCTGGTTAAAAAAATTAATATACCGAGCAACTCCTTAGTGCTATGAGTTCTTTTCGTATTTGGATCACAACATTATTCAAACAGGTCACCTTCTAAACCTGGGTTATCCTATTAGAATGTTAGCATGTTGACAAACTAGTCTGGTTCTTGAACAACACACTACCTTCAAATTTTCCCTTCGCGCCCAGGATTCCTTTGCAATCTTTTGGCATTGAATTGTGTCTGGTGTCCCACAGATCTCTACGCTCTCCCTCTCTCTAGCTAGTTCACTGTGCCACTGCGCCCTGGTCAATCTGTGTTTCTCTTGCGACCTTCCTGGTTGAGCAAGCGTTAGAGGACAAAGGATTTTTTATTTTTCATTGGAAGGAATAAGTTTCAAACTTTTTTTACACTATTTCTTCCTACCGCCTACCAAATACCACCTATGATGGATACCTTGTTTCTAAACTTCCACCCTTAGCTCGTCAAGCCCTCATGCCTTTGGATTTGGGTAATCTGGTCTTCTCCTCAAAATGCCTAAACTTTTTTGTATTCATTTGGTTCTCCCCCACTGTAGCGACTGAGTCTCATCCTGTTGGGGCGATGACCATGACTTCCCACTGTGTGATAGATAGATCTCTGGTTGGGGATTAAGATCCTGGGTGAAAGAAATAGAAAGAATGATCTACTCAACCAAACGAATCTCGCCATCCCAGAGAAGACTCTCCCTTGCTTCCAACCTCAACACAAATTACCTGGCATGGGGTTTAAGTAAGAAGCATTAACTAACAGTTGGTTTATTTTACAACAGTTTATTTTTTTTCTATTGATTAGTTCATACATTCCCTCTACAGTTAGCTTGTCGGATACCTGCATTTATGTCTTCAATTATGCAGGTTGATTTTAGTTCCATGTAATTTTTATATAATGAATGAAAATGACTAATGATTCAATTATCCAAAGTAAATTGGTTAAATAGATATATAACATTGAATTTAATTAATAATAAAATATATTCTGAATTTATATGGTCAACTTCGATCGTTAATTAATGAAAAAAAACTATTATATACCATAGAGAGTCACAATCTTAAATTGTTTACTAATCGTACATATCACATGACTAAAGTTATATGCTAATTGTACATATTGTTTTTATGACGACTGTGAGCGGGTTAATAAATAATTTCAAGTATGAGTTTCTAAAAGGTCTTTTGTGAATTCACGTGAAACCTATTTTGAAGAGAATCCAACCAATCCTCCTGTGGGTAGAATGATTATACGGCGATTTAGATCTTGTGTTCTATCCCATATCTCGATTTCTTCAAAATTTAACTTTATATTTGTGTTCTATTCCCTATCTCAATTTCTTCAAATTTTACCCTTCTTTTAATTATCATGTTCTATTCCATAACTAGATTTCTTCAAAACTAGTATTAGTTCACTAACATGTATATGAGCACTTAAAAAACAAAAACATAAAAAAATGTAATTATAATACTTTATTTAAGTTGATAACACCAATTGTTTTCTTGCATAATGTCTAACACAACAATTGCTAATAAAAAGGATTATAAAAGTTGGGCTATAGTTTTGCAAACTATAAATGTCTTCTTTTTAACACATCCTCTTTTCACTTGAGAATTTAGAACATTATCCTTCACCTTACAAAAAATTATGTTTTGTTTTTAGTTCTTTTCTTTACCTTATCTAGAACTCTTTGATTCAATATCATCTTTGTAATATGTATAAACATTTAGTAAAACCTTGTTTTGATGTGAAGAGATTTTAATAAAATAGGAAAAGCATATAGAAGTTAGACTATGATTTTACAGCCTACAAGTTCTTCACTTTTAACACTTTCTCTTTTATTTACAACTTTAAACCAACATCCTCAGTAATAATGTATGTTAGTGCGAGTGGATTTCAAGCACGTTAGATTTTGTGTTTGGTAGAATGTTTGGAATTATTTTGTTTGTGTGTGGGTCCCTAGCACCTCAGTCGCAAGGTGGAACGTGATACCTTATGACTGGGTCATTCAACGTGTTGATCGACAAGCACATATGAATCCTGCCTTTGGATCATGCGCCTCCCATTGTGGATGATGTTGTTTTTATAAGTAAGGTTGTAGTTGTTGTAACATTATTGTGATTGTCTCTCGCTCGCTGGGAAGGTTCTAGTTACTAGTCGTCAAAGTTATTGTGGTTGGTTTGATTGATGTTTTCTTTTATCTTAGTAGGCATGATCATGTGTGTGTCGGGCGGGACGTAGACACCTCCTTGTTCCTCAGAACAATCTCTAGCCTTGAGACCTTAAATGGTAAAAATTGATGGAAACCTGGGCTTGAGCATTTCTTATGTGTCCTGGAGGTCCTAACCTTGCAAGGTAGGGCAAGAAGGTAGTTGTTTCTCTTTTTGATATCACTCACTGTCTGATGTTGCTTCCAGTTGCTTGGTGTGATAGTATGATAGGTTGTTATGTTTTTTTGTTGCCTGAATTGTGTGCGTTGTGTTTTATTGTCAAGTTGCATTTATTGACTATTTTAGTTGTTACTTTAATGCTTAAAAAAATAATACATATTGCGCTGGTTATGTGTCACACGTTGTCATAACGATGGGGGTCATTACAGAGGGTTGGTTCACCAAGACAAGAGCATGGTGAGATTGGAAAGATGATATGGATGAGGATTCTCCTTGGCTACTGTTGCACCAATGATAGACAAGTGACATAATAAAGGTAAAAATGAAGGAAAACAACAAACCATTCAGTGAATAATCTCTTGCAAGAAGTTTAATACTTAAAATAAGGTTTCAATGCATTAAACAATGTACCAAAAACACAAGTACTCTCACAAGTTGCAATAAAAAAAAATATTCATCAAAGCATTATCTTTTCTCACAGGTACCCCAGATGCACCCCAGTCGCCTGAAGTGACTGATAGTTCAATCTACCAAATCAACCTCCCTATTATCGAATTTATAGAGGTGAATATTATGGGATCATAAAAAAAAATGTGGATATTGAATGGCGAAAAATTGTTGGTTATTTTAGTTTTTTTAAGGCATTGTCACATTAAGAATGCAAAATTATTCTAATCCATTGTTATCTACAAAGGACACACATCAATAAGTCTTGTAAATCAACTATACATAGTTACAACAAAAAATCAAGTCATAATTTGTGTTTTCATTTGCTCACACTCTTTTTAAGGATACAAACACAATGAAAACCGAGTATGTGGATAAAATATTGAAATATAAAATAATGATTCGGAAACAAGTGAAAATTCTAACCCACAATTAATTGCCACTGCCAAGGATCAATGACACTTGTAAATACATCTGAAGTTGTCTCTTATTCTTAAAACCTTCGCGATTTTGAAAGTCCAAATGTGTAAGTTCCCTTGAGATGTACCCACATATAGGTGTTAGTTTTATTCTGGACTTTGGGTTTTCCAAAACATCTTTCATCATCATTTCCATATCTAGACTACATCTTGTAGAAATGGACAATTCACTGATATGTCTAAGCATGACACCCTGAGTGCCCAACCTCGGAATATCTTCTTCATCTTGTAATATAATTGAAGCTATTAGAACACTTTAGGATTTTAAACTTTTAAATTTTAAAATCTTTTGTTTTTACCTCTTAAAAAAAAAATCACCAAAAAAACATAGGCAAATGCTTTTCAATTAAATAAATACACTATCGTTATGTATTAATAAGGCACTTACAATATCATCCGTTGATGAATTCCATTAAATTTGATCAAATGAATCTCGTTTTTTCCACATTATAAACTTGTCTGAATTTTAAAAGAAAACCTTCAACAGTCACTTTAGGACTTCGCTCTTCAGGAGTTTCAAGGCATATAAACAACAAAAACCCCGAATCTATGAAGTTCCAAAGTCTCAAATACAGTTCGTTGCAATAATATTTAAAAGAGTATACAAATGAGTTATAGGACACATCAAAAGGATGACATGTCACATAAAGAATATGTGCCACATGTCACTTGAAATAGTACATATGACGAACATAAAATATAATTTAAATGAGTTCCATGTGTCATGGTTTATATGAGGGCCATGTCCTCTAAATAATGGATGCCACATATTTGTGACAATTTTATGAAACATGTCAGCAACAGATTGATGCCACGTCTATCCGATACTTATGGATTCAGAGGTTTATGAATGCAGAGCTTGTATAACTCCAAAAGTAGTACGGGTCGGACTAATGTGGCTGCCTCGTGTCACATTATGTCAGGTGTATTTGCTGGTTTATGTCATGTTTCCTTCGTGAATGACTACCACATGCCTCTGGCACTTATCCCTTAGGGAGTTTCTCTATGCATAGTTTGTATAACTCCCAGACTGTTATGGACCCAGATTCATTAACCATGTTTATTTCCAATTAACCCAAGGGCAGTGTATCTTATCATTAAGTATATCGAGATTTATTGACTCCAAATCTTCGACATTCGGTGATTTCGACCTGTTCTAGATTGAAAACTCCCATGGTTGCACATGCCCGAAGTCACATGGCACTTCGCGCATTCAAATCTATGACGCTTCGACTATTTGGGAGTTTTATACTGGACTTTGGGTTTTCCAAAGAATCTTCCATCGCCATTACCATATATGGACCTCATCTTGTAAAAATGATTTTTTGTAACCTACTTGTATAGTTGACTGATATGTCTAAGGATGAAACCCCGAGTGCCCAACCTTAGAATATCTTCTTCATCTCGTAAGATAATTGAAGCTGTTAGAACACTTTAGGATTTTAAACTTTTAAATTTTAAAATCTTTTGTTTTTACCTCTTAGGGAATTTCTTTTCAATTAAATAAATCCATGATCGTTATGTATTAATAAGGCGCCTAAAATATCATTCGTTTATGAATTCCATTAAATTTGATCAAACGACTCTCATTTTATCTGCATTATAAACCTGCCCAGATTTTAAAAGAAAACCTTCAATGGACACTTCGAGACTTCGCGCTTCGGGAGTTTCAAGGAATCTAAACAACACAAAACCCAAATCTACGAGGTTCTAAAGTCCCGAAGATAGTTCCTTGCGATAATGTTTAAAAGGGTCTAAAAATGAGTTATAGGAAATGTCAAAAGGATGACGTGTCACATAAAGAATATGTGCCACAGATCACAAACACAAAATATGTTGTAAACGATTGCCATGTGTCATGCTATATATGAGCACCACGTCCCATGACTAATGGATGCCATGTATTTGAGACAGTTTTATGACACGTGTCGACAATGGATTGATGCCATGTCTCTCTGGTAATCACGGTTTCAGAGGTTTTTGAATGAAGATCTTGCATAACTCCCAGAGTAATACAGGCCCAAACTGATGTGGTCACCTCGTGTCACATGATGTCACGTCTATTTACTGGTTGATGCCATGAGTCCTTCACAGATGGCTGTGACATGCCTATGGAACTTCTCTATGCAGAGTTTGTATAACTCCCGGACTGGTATGGGTCTTGATTCATTAACCATGTTTATTTCCAATTAACCCAAGATTAATGTATCTTATCATTAAGTATCTTGGGAGTTCTTGACTCCATCTCTTTGACGTTCAGTGATTTCGATTTGTTCTAGATTAAAAATTCTTGAAGTGGTACAGGCCCGAAGTGACGTGGAACTTTGCTAATTCGGATCTATGACACTTCGACTATTTGGGGTTTCGCAAGTTAGCACTTGTTCTTAAAACCTGCGCGATGTTGAAAATACAAATGTGCAAGGGTCATTGATCTGAACCCACATCTAGGTGTTAGTTTTATGCTGGACTTTGGGTTTTCCAAAGAATCTTGCATCACCATTTCCACATCTAGCCTCATCTTGTAAAAATGATTCTTTCTAACCTAAATGGACAGTTGACTAATATGTCTAAGGATGACACCCCGAGTGGCCAATATTAGAATATATTATTCATCTTTTAAGATAATTGAAGTTGTTAGAACACTTTAGGATTTCAAACTTTTAAATTTTAAAATCCTTTTGTTTCTACCTCTTAAAAATAAAATTTCACCAAAATTCCATTAAATTTTATCAAACGACTCTTGTGTTCTCCACATTATAAACCTGCCCAAATTTTAAAAGAAAACTTCCGATGGTCACTTCTGGACTTTGCGCTTCAGGAGTTTCAAGCCATCTAAAAAACAAAAACCCCGAATCTATGAAGTTATGATGTCTCGAAGACAGTTCCTTGAGATAATCTTTAAAAGGGTCTACAAATGAGTTATAGCACACATGCCATTAAATTTTTTCTGGGGTTGGCAGCTGACACTTGTTTTAAACATTTGTGTGAGCTTATTTGCACATTTTCATGTGAAACCTGTCTTCCATATTTTTGACATGTCACTAAAAATCACGTCATCATTGCCACGTCACTCCGGGAGATTTCCCTTCGGAAAAAACAAAAACAAAGAATGCATTCCAGACCGTCGAGGGTTCTAAAGCTCCAGGGTTCTGAAGCCCCAAAATACCTATAACGGTTCAAATTTTTACTCTGGTAATTCCTCCTTTGGAGGATTTCTATTATCCTTCATTCAAAACCCTTGAATATCGAAGTTCTGAAGTACTGAAGGCTAAAGAATTTTTAAAGCATGATTAATTAAAAGATAAAATTCATTAGTTAATGATTAGTTGCTCCCACAATTCCATCCTTCGTAGATTTGTCTCATATTACATTCAAAACCCGCGAACGTTGAACTGCCAAAGTATTAGTGGCATTTATAACTTGCTAAGGTTAAATATTTTCGCAATCTCTAGTTAATAAATTCCATAGATTTTTAATAATCACTTTGTCAGTAGATCACTACGAATATTGATAGACTTTATGAATAAACACATTTCAAATCTCAAGTCATTCTACCATTTGCAATCAGAGTTTTCCATTCATTAATTGAGAGCTTGCACGCTACTCTTATCATAGTAAGGTTAATTTCTTTTCTCTGAGAATTATGGCACCACAAAAATGAGGGAAGAAGAAAGATGCATCAAGACATGATTCCAACCCAAATACAAATACTCTCTCCTACACCAAATATAATACCCTACAATTATATGATAAGTTGGGCTCTGGAGCACGTTGACATTTCAACCAGAGAAATTATCAGTTACTAGAACACCTTCGTTGGATCCTTTCATGTAGAGGACACACAAGTACTGTTCCTTTCGTGTAGAGGACACACAAGTACTGTATAAACTATCTTCTGCACCCAAATGCACATATAATGCATCATTTATTTTGGGTTTTGAAGGAAAGAATGCACTCAATATGGAAGAACTCATCATGATACAATCAATACCTCATGGGGAAATCCATTCAAATTTAAATCCGCCGCTCATTGTTTGTATTTCACAACATCCTTAGATGCTCACATTTTATACATTGCCATGATGCTCTGTCGCCTTTCTTCAAGGAAACACCCTTCACATTTCATAGTTGAATGGGTGTCTATAATCAATGAAGTGGTCAAAGTCTATACTTTCATCTCGAAAAAAATGTTGTCAGATAACCTAGTTAAGGAGGTTGTCGAGTACAAATCATTGAAATCAAGAGGCCAACATGCTCCTTTTTACATGTCCGCCTACATCATGGATTCCATTTGCTTCATGAATCCATTTCCACTAATGAACTGGACCTAGACCCCAGCTAGTTCCGAGCCTATACATTTCTACCACTCCATTATGAGAAGAATATGCTAAAGATTTCTTTTATGAGATCCGTCACAATGTAGTGGTATCGATTCATGTATATATCTATGGTCACCCTCCATCGATAATTTCAGATCACATTGTGGGGAACTTAGGCACAATTAAAGATTGGTACATTGAACAGAACTTCTCTTACATCAGAGTGTTTGGATACTTTGTTTCTGCCCATGCACTTCCAAAATTATTGCCTGATAGGATGGTCTGCAGAGAAGTGGCATACCAAACAGTCACAGGAGGAATCACCAAAGACTTGAAAGTGGCTCAAAAAAAGGTATGGACATATTTTCCCATACAAGTTGGCGTGTTTACATTGATAGATTTTGGTCATTCAAAAGTGGAGGTTGCGGCTTTAGAAGATGTCAAATTAGTTGACATTGAATTCAAAACATGTGATCCTCATAGAATAATAGAGAATCATTTGGCCCAAATCAACATGAAAATATATATACACGAAGACATCCCTCAGTACAATGTTTTCCAAGGAGCTAGATCCTATGAATAAGTCAGAAAGAGATTTCAGATTCTGCCTCATGACCAACAGGCTACTTTCTTGAGCTTTCAAAACCACAAAATGAACAACTTGCCTAATATTTTTCAAGGACAGTCAAATCCTATTCCATCTTCACATGAAACTAGATCAACAGAACCCCAGTGAAGTATCTTCACTGAGGACACATATGAACAAGTATTGAACAATAGAGATGCATTATTTAAACATATAAAAGCATCAATTCCATACCTTAATGATCAAGAGTTATTATCTTCCCCCTTCATGACCAGTTACTACTAGTGTTACTACCAGTCTTACTAGTGCAGAAAATTGTATTGCACTTATTTCCCCTATTCCCTTAGTAACTCCTTTCTCAACCAGTTTTGAGGTTCCTAGTTCTGAAGTCATCCATCTAGATGAATTCAATCCCATCTTTCGTGAAGAGATGCCCCCATCAAGTTTTTTTTTTAATAAGAAAAGAAAATCTATCATCAGAAAATAATCTCACTAGAAGGGATGAATGACCACCAAGAAACACAGGATAGTATATGATGAACATAAAAAAAATGACCCTAAATTAGCCAAAGAGGTTGCAGATTCATTGGGCGGATTTTCCACTGCCAACCAATGGTCAGTGGACAATCTGTCAAAGCAATTGCAAGAAAAGTCTCTCTTGGTTGAACATATGCAGAATCAAATGCAGAACATAGAACATTTTATCACGAACATAATGAATTATGACATAGAGAAAATCAATTTGGCTTATAAACAATAGATGAAGCTGCTACAAGAAAAATTGGAGATGATCGTCCCGAACAACAATTCCATAATTGGTCAACAAGAAATTTCAATACAACAGTTGTAGACTGGAATAACTTAACTGGAAAATACAAACACATATAATACTTCATTCCAAAAACAAGCATCTGAAATTAATGAAAAACTGGAAGTTGTAAATCAAGATTTGTATCAAGAAATAGATACTATTCATAAATACTATAACACAATAAATAATTCATTGAAAAGTATTTATGATAAAGAAAACGATGCCTATATGGCCAGATCCAAATTTCAGGAATTCATTGTATGCACACAGAAAGCCAATATTCTTGGTCTCGCCCCTTTCTTAGAATATGAAATGGTCCTTAAATTTTGGGAGACAAACCTACAAGAAAGAGAGAAGCTTGCTAGGGAGGCAAAAGAGGCTTGTATGAATATCGTGTCTGTTGTAGAGACATAATTGGTTGAATTCAAAGGTAATGATGTCTCTGAGACACTCGAGCAAATTGACATAGAAAAGATTAAAGAAATCTCTAGAAAGAATAAAGAAAGTATACAACGTATCATCCAACAAATGAACCAGACTGATTTTCTCAAGATCAACTAGTTGTTGCTAAAACCTAGTTTTCAACACCAAATTACAACTGAGACAGTAATGAAGATCTAGGAGAACCTACCACTAGTGTAGAAGAAGGTATTTTCCTTCGAATTGAATGAGAACATTGAACCTTCGAGGTTTGTCATAGCATTGATGGAAATGTGTACTAAGAACCATCGAAAGCAAGCACATCCGGAACCAAATAAAGGAGGTTATGAAGCACCACCACATTAAGCCATAGCTCAACAAAATCTGCGTTTTGTTTTTCAATTTGGATTGAATTCTATATTTACAACACATATTGTGGAAATTCTAACTACTTCTAGTTAAGAAATTTTTTGTATAAATACATAGATCTTATATCTTTTCGAGACTTTTGAATATTAATACAAGATAAGACAAAGATTCTAAGTCTCCTTTAATTTGAGTTATGTGTTTTTCTTGTGTTTTCCATTCAGTTATGGTTTTTTCCTCTGTTCCTAATGTGAGTAAAAACAAGAACTTTGATCCTGTGTAAGTTGTTGCATTCTTAATAATCTGTCAATGACACATCTTCATTTTTTCTACTACTACAAATGAGTGTAATTCATACCTTGTTTTTTCTACATCGCTTAAAATTAAATTTAGGACTCAGCAAACGAGATACTTCCTTATCATAAATTTCACTTAAGGTTACATCTTAGAAGCACTGTAAAAATGCACACATGACACAAGACTCTGCCATTGAATTGGCAGTCCACGCCATGCCAACGCAAAATAGCTAGACAATCATTAAAGCCATTAAAACCTACCTCTTCAACCCTGCCATCTCGGCACTTTCAGATCAGAATTCTAATCTGAAACTCATAAGAATCCCTTACATTAAATGCTGAGGAATATGGCATTTCATGTCACATATGGTGACCGAAATTCGATAAAACCCGCCAAGGAAATCAGAATCAAAGAATATATCAACTTGCCTCATGTCAAATATCCGGAACTGCAGAATTTGCAAATTTCGAGTATGCTATGGTGACGGTTCCGCTCTCTTTCAACATCCACGACTCATTACTTCGGGCCTCCATACCTCTGCATTTATTCCCAATTGTGATATTTTCTCTTCTCTTAGTAAATTAAGTGAAAAGTTGTGATATTTTCTTTACTGTTAGTGAAAAGTGATATTTTATTTTCTGTTAGCAAATTAACTGAATAGCTTTGAATAGCAGGTATCCTCAAGACAACTTCGACCGCCTCTAGTTAGTAGATGATGGAACGACAAATCATGTACGGCCTATAAGTACTGAAGAGCCGATTTCAACGAACAATACCGAAGACCTTCCTCCAATGATTGTCATACAAACGGCGTGGGTTGTAGAACCTCTTTCATCATCATATAATCGCTAGGGACCAACTCATTATCTGTCTGAATCTAGATCCCTTTACATCACCATAAATAATGAAAGACCGTCTCAAAACATAAACTTGCTGCTAAATTATTCTGCGGTGGAGCGAACATTCCTAGAAAATAACGCGGATATCTTTGGATTGGTGAAGGTCAAAAACTCCACCCGTCTTCCTATACTCACCGCTGCTTGGGTGTTTTATTTAGTTGATACGCAACCGAGAACACATTCACAAGATGGTAAGTACCCAATTTCTTTTGGGTACTTAACCCATTACACTGGTAGTGGTATTAACCCATTCCTGTTGAAATTGGCAGGTCTCTTGAAAATAATCATCAGATGGGACCCTTGCCAAATTTTCCCAGTAATCATCATTGAAAGGCTCTTTCTTTGGTGTGTTGCAGTCGCTCTGGGAATCCCTACCTATGTATGCTTAAGGGGGATTGCATCTTGCCGAATTCAAATAAAAACAAAATGAGGATTGTCCTTGGGATAACACTATGAGGAATTCTAATCATCGCTGTAGCATTGATAGTGGGGATTGTTGTCTATCGCAAGAAATTCAGAAGGAAAGAGGGTGTGGCGGCCAAAAGCAGTGGTATGAAAACAAACCCAAATATCTGGTGAACGAAGTTCACTAAATACAATGATTTTGAAAAATATGCTATTTTTAGAAATATCTGGATACAATTGATAGAAAATGTAAATTCAATAAATACAATGATTATTAGAAATATCTATGTAAATTCAATAAATACAATGATTATTAGAAATATCTTGATACAATTGATAGAAATATTTTGAAATATCTTGCTGCAATTGATAGAAAATGTGAAGAACATAAGGGATAGAGGTATTACACAGAAATAATGTGTAATCAAATACTATATAATTTTATTAATTAGTAAGGGTATTTATAAACTAATTAACTAATCTCATCCATTAATTTAGATAATAAGTACTCTCTGTTATACCATGCTTATCTCCTTAAAAATGTTTATATATTTTTGTATAATCAAATACTATATATTTTTATTAATTGCCAATGATATTTATAAACTAATCTCATACATTTATTTAGAATAGGACTCTCTCTTATACAATGTCTATCTCCTTAACAATGTTAATATAATTTATAACAATTTTATCTTCTTAGCAATGTTCATATAATTTATAACAATTTTATCTTCTTAGCAATGTTCATATAATTTAGAACAATTTTATGTTCTTAGGTGATATAGTTTATCTTTATTGTTTTTTTAAACGGTGTTTATCACTTATTTTTATAATGATTTAAATATTAATATTTCCTAACGATAACAATAATATATAATAAGAATGTGATTTTTTTAAATATCGCATTTGAATATTAATATTCTCCAACCATAACGATAATATATAACAAGAATGAGATTTTTTTAAATATCATAATTGAAAACTCTTGTGCATCAGTAATTTTACGGACAATGAATGGATTGCTGACTACTCAATGACAATGGTGCTAAAATCAGCAAAGTCTCGTGCGTTCACTCTAGATGAGGTGAAGGTTGCCACAGAAAACTTTAGTGAGAAGATTGGACAAGGGGATCTGGATCGGTGTTCTTTGGTAAATTACCTGAAGGAAAGGAAATAGCTGTTAAAGTGCTTTCCTTGTTCTCTAAACAAGCAGCTCAAGAGTTTCTAAACGAGGTAATGTTAAGATTTTTAAGTCAATCAGTTTGAATTTTGAATTTAATGTAAGGTACATAAATTATCAAAATCTTCAAATTATAGATATTTTTATCTTACTTGGACAGTGTTGTACTTCGTCATGTATAACACTAACATAATCACTTTGATAAACAGGTTTCTAGAGTCAATCACAGGAACTCGGTATCTTTACTGGGATATTGTAATGAATCACTTATGCTCGTCTACGAACACATGTCCGGAGGGTCCGTTAAGGACCACCTCAACGGTAAAATATATCTATCAAAGGTAAGTTTGTTGGAATCGTTAATAGAATAAAGTAACCAACACTAATAAAGTAACCAACAATGCAGGGATTATTGAACTAAATTGCAAAGTAAGAGTCAAAATAGTTTTAGACGTGTACGGTGGATTTTTCAAATTATTATAAACTTCTCGTGGTAAAAGTACAAATCATGCCTAAACATATTTTATATTTCTATTTGAAGGACTGGAGTAACTGCATCAAGGTTGTACCCCAAGGATAATTCACAGGGATGTCAAAACAGCCAACATCCTTTTAGACAGCAATATGAATGGAAAATTGGCTGTTTTTGGTCTGGATCCAGAATGACAATGGATGGGGAGGATTCTCATGTCACCACTACTGTGAAGGGAACGGCAGGATCCAGAGTATATGCACTTTCTCTGCAATTAATTACCACATGGAAATTTCATTTTGGTTTCCTAACTTGTTTTGTAATACTTTCACAAATGTTGACTGAGAAAAGTGATATGTATAGTTTTGGTGTGGTTTTACTAGAAATAATGTGTGGTAGAAAACCCATAGATGTACGCGTAGAGGAAGTAAACCTCATTCGCTGGGTAATGACTCACATCGAAAATTCTAAATATACATTATAGTTCCAACTTTTCGCTGGGTAATGATAGTTCCAACTTTTCCTTCAATTTCTTAAATACTCCTCTGAATTCCTCAGCTTCCATATAATCTTCACTAAGAAGTGTATGAGCGAATGGTTCAAGATACATTATCACTCCCACCGCTTATTGATGTTGAAATCCTCCAAGTCATAATTATCTCTATCGTGTGCCCTTTTCCTTTACTTAAGAAAACTTTGAATATGTGGCAGGTTCATGACCCTTACCTTGACTTTCGTCATGCTCAAAATATACTACCCCATTTTGTTGCACACGATTTGCACCAACACTTAGTCTTTTTCTCATATTTTTTGAGAAATGGCAGGTCCGTAGGTGTGTAGTGTTTTTTTTATTCATTCACTTGTGATAATCACAAGTTAGTCCATCCATTCCATGGTACTTAGCCATTATTTTCAATACTTTACTTATTTCTTTTGACGCTCCAATACTTCATTGGACCGCAGAAGCATAATTCGTCTCACTACCTTGAAAAGTTCTATTTATTTTGTTCTTATGTCTGCCATACTAAACATGCCATGAAGCCGCGAGAGTATATTTCTTTCTTCTTCTCCGCTATGAATCCTCGTTCTTTATCACATGCACGAAGAAACATTTAATGCATATATTATGTGAAATGGCTGATGGTTAAATAATAAAGCACCATTATTCATGAAATTTTCCTGAAGACTCATCTCATATATTCAAATTAATTCTTGCTAATCATTCTTTAGAAATAAGAGTGAAATTAGAGCTCCACTGGTTAATATGAAAAAACAATTATTTTGTTATTTCAAAAATATTGTGCATGCTTGGCCAACTCTTAACAATGATGACAAGAAGAAGAGAAAACTTCCGTGGGGACACATTGAACACATTTGCACAAGAGGAGCCAAAAAAACCACTAGTCGAGAACCTTTAGATATTATTCCCCATTATCTCCTACATAAATGAATATTAATGTTGTGTGGATATGAGGGATCGCCAAGGTAGGGTGCAAAAATCCTTTGATGCCAAAGACCTAGTAATATGGTGCACATATAATTATGAAAAAAACAAAGAATCATTAAATTGAAAGTAAAATCCCCAATCTATTTGGCGCTATCAACTTTCATCGAGATACTGAGACCACAGAGCCAACAATGCGCTTCAAGGTTTGTGAATCAAAGAATTTCATCACGACTAAAATTACTGCTAGGGACTTATTGTTGCAATGTCTCAAATACCCGACAACATGAATGCCGAAGGACTTATCGGTAATACATGTTAGTCAATTAAAGAAACCTTATAAAGAAATGACATGGCTTCTTGATAGGGTACTTAGAAAGGATTCAACTACTAGTTTCCCTTATTTATCTCTCTATATTTTAGATTATTCTATTTCAAGAAAAGGAAATTTTCGACTAATAAAAATTATATCTATTGAGATATCATTTCAATTATGAAATTTTAAGAAGGATAAGAAGTTCTACATGTATGCATATTTGGTCTTCGTTATTTTGTTTTGTCATGTATTCCAAGGATTGTATTTGTTAAAGCAATTTGATTTCAATATAGGCATAGTTCACACATGGTATCCTGCTTTATGGAAGTAGAAAGAAATGTACCATGTTGACAAAATTTATGATTCCTTTCTATATTCTTTCAAAAAAACTCATATTTGGAAAGAATAGTTCAATATTGTCCTTGGAGGCGAAAGCATTTTTAGACAAAAGGGGAAGTTTTGAATCAAATAAACAATATATCATAATCATAGTTTATTTATCTCGAGAAGCCTCAATCTATATTCTATTTTATCTACCACATAAGATATTTACGGTAGAAGTCCATAGACAATACATATTTTGGGATAATGTTTTTTATCAAATGAACAAAAGGAAATTCATTCCATTTCTGTGGAAAGTTAGCGAGATTACATTGAAACGTGCTTCTAAAATTCATGAATTTTCATCCCAATTCGACCAGTATAATTTAAAATTGGAAAATCTATTGGAATACTGAGAAGGGGGGTGAACTAGTGACGCAGACGCACCCTCTGCCTTGGCAAAGGCCTCTGCGTTGACCTCTTGGTCATTAAGGATCGTTCTAATTTTTCTCTCGAGTCGGAGTGGCTCCTTCGATTCTCCACAGGAATCTCTATTAAAATTGACCCACAGGTCTTTTCGGCTCCTCGCAGCCTCTAGGCCCGATCACTGTTCAACAGACAAATGGAAAATCAGGTTTCGGGGTTTCGCAATCCATCCTTGATGTCGCAAACCTTTTGTCTCCCGATTTCTCGATCTTCGATATCCCGGAGTACTTCAACTTCCGCTAGTCCCCTGGGCTAGACTTTTGGATCCATACGACCTCCCTTTGTATGACCGCAGTCCTATCACTTTGTGGGATTTCGGGGTTTCTAATGTCGAAAAGTATGTGATCTCTTGTCCTCCGGATCCCCAATTCTCTGAATCCCGATATGACGTCACTCAAAACCCCTTTTTGACTTAGACACAATCAACGGTCGTTATCATCTCCTAAACCAACGGCTCCGGATCTCCCTCGGGACTTCACAATTTCAAATATCGAAATGCATTTGTCTTAGATTTCCCCGATCTCTCGAATTCTGATTTGCCGATGTGACTTCCTTTTTCGGGACTTCCCCCGAAAGTCGAGATTGTTGCCACGCGTCCTTAAAGATGGATGGTCCTCGTCTTCTTCGGGGTTTTTCACTGTGGAGATTCCCGATCCCCCGTTATGACGAGATGATGTCAGCTGGGAACCCTAATGGAGCTTTTCTCCTTTCAGGAATTCGAACTTCGCAATTCCGAAATGCAAGTATTTCCTGTCGTCAAGATCCATGAAACGCCGAACCCCATCTTCTTCGGATTTCCGACAGGCGTCCCAAACGAATGGATTGTTCTGATTAAATCTTGGACTTCGCCAATATGCAAAGCCAAAACACTCACTTATGTGAGTCCCAATGACCGAATCTCCGATTTGGATGATCACACGACACGTGTCCTTCCTGAGATCCACCGCTATGATCCTTTCACTATTTCGCGACTCAAAGGGTCTCAGACTCTTGGTCTCTAAACTTCTGATATGTCGATGGTTCTCGATTCCTGCCACGTGTCCAATTAGATGGACAGTTCTAATTTGTATCGGGGTTTTCACTGTGGATTTACCCGATCTCTTGTCCACGGGATTTTCGATATCCCAAACCTCGACACCTTGATATCCTAATGCCTTTCAGGGCTTTCGCTCGGCTTAAGAGGGTTTAAACTCCATGCAAATCCTATTGGATCGGACGGCTGGCGAGTAACTAGGTGACGATCCAATGGCTTACGATTTTCTGAACTTGAACTCCGGACACAGCCGTAACCTTCTCGCTCCTTTATTAGATCGGATGGCAAGCGAGATTTTGCTAATTCTCCACAGAGAATTATGACCATGTATTTCTTCCCTCTAATGATTTCTACAAACTAAATCAAGGATTCCTTCCTGGGCTTATCCACCTATGACACAAAACTTCGATGCCTTCTAATCACTCAATATGCACCAACTCCTTGCGTTGCCTCCAATAGTTTCAAAGGCTTGATCCTTCCTAATCTTTCTCACAACTTCGAGTCTTAAAGAAGACCCTTGCACGCATTCCTTGCGGCAACTTCCAAAACACTTGAAGTGTTGAATGATCTTCGACCTTGCGCACGCTCTACAGCAACGGTCTCTCAATACCTTGCTCAGGTTCGAAACTTTGAGTTTTTTCCTCGGTCTGCACCACCTTGCACGGCTCCTGTGCCTGACTGCACCTCTATGTGATGATGAGAACAAACGCTATCTCTCCTGATCTTTCAAAGACGAACCTCTGAACCTTTTGTCAACACACTCCTTGCAGGAACTCTTGCTCAGACAGAGAAACAATTGAAACTCATTTCACTTCCCTTTCCTCTCAGATTTCAAATATTCAACAAGAAATCATTCACACATAGCATAAAAGCAATTGCATGATAGAAAGAGAAAACATTCATGAGCATAACATTCAAAGATGCATACATAGAGAATATATGAACACCAAGAGTCTGAATCACAGTTTCTTTGTATTAATTCAAAACTTCTGTACATGGGGTCTGCTACACAGTTCTATGCTTCTCTTCTATATTCTCTTATGATGCCTTCTGCCTCCTATGTTTCAATTACACAATGAGGATGTCTATCTCCATTTTCCCTCCACTCCTAAAACTATCTCATCAGAGAATTCAAAGCTACCTACCAACATAAATACTTTCTACCTACTATGGACGAGAGCAGATCACTCAATGTCCTTTACAATATATAAGTATGCCTTTCCTTAACTACCACATTTAATTTTGGCACATCCAATCTTTCAAAACTTTTTAAACAATTTATCATGTGCACAAAATGTGTTGGTGCTTGCCCCACGCTCACTTGACGTTGGCAATGCTCCTGCATCATACTCCCTCGCTTGAAAAATTTCATGGGCTTCTGTCCATGAGCTCTCGCACGGTCTATCCATGCTTCTGAATCGCTGCTTCATTCTCCCAGCTGGCATCTTTAACTGGATGTCCCTTACACTTGACCAAGTATTCAAAGTATTGTTTTCTTCTAATCTCCTTGCCAATTCTTTTGTCTAGTATGTGCTCCATCTGTTGTTTTTCTGCAACTGGCATCTGTTTTTTCCACTGAACCTCTGATTGTTCATTGTTTGTTCCTATTTCCTCAGCTTTGTATGGGTACAAATATGAGACATTGAATATCGGAGAAATTCCGATCCCATCGGATAATTCAATCTCATAAGCATCTGTCCCAAATTTCTTCAAGACCTTGCATGGTTCGATCTTCTTCATGTTTAATTTATTATATGTTCCTCTTGGGAACCTTTCCTTTCTCAGGTGTGCCAGAATCAAATCACCAACTTCAAATTGAAGTTGTCTCCTGTGTTGATCTGCTCTTCGCTTATACTCCTGGCTTGAATTCTGTAAATGCTTCTTCACTTGGCTGTGAAGTTCCTTCATTGCTTCTGCGAAATCATCTGCACTAGCAGTCCTAGTTGCATTCAGTTCTAAATCTCTCAATTCAGAAATTCCCCTCGGTTTCATGCCATAGATAATTTGAAGCAGACTATGCCATGTACTTCTGTTGATTGAATCATTATAAGAAAACTCTGCTTGTGGTAATATGTTGTCCCACTGACTATGGTGTTCTTTCACCAGGCTCCTCAGCAAGTCTCCCAGACTCCTATTTACGATTTATGTCTGTCCATCTGTCTGAGGATGATAAGCTGAACTGAACGACAAGTTAGTTTCCATCTTCTTCCATAAGATTCTCCAAAAGTGTCCCACAAACTTAGTGTCTCGATCCGAAACTATGCTCCTTGGTAAGCCATGAAGTCGAATGACTTCTTTGAAAAACAAGTTCGCAATGTGAGTTGCGTCGCTGGTTTTTTGACATGGAATGAAATGTTCCATCTTAGAAAATATATCCACCACCACAAATATTGAGTCAAATCCTCTTTGTGTTCTTGGCAACCCCAATATAAAATCTATGTTGATTGCATCCCACAGCCTCTCAGGTATGGGCAATGGTTTATAAAATCCAACATTTTGCCTCCTTCCCTTCGAATGTTGACAAATTCTGCATCTTTCCACGAATATTTTAACTTCTGCTTGCATTCCCGACCAAAAGTATGACTCATTCAGTTTTGCGAATGTCTTGTCATGACCAAAGTGTCCAGCCAATCCTCCACTCTGTTTCTCCTTCAGCAAATTCTCCCTCATGGATCCTTTTGGAATACAAAGCTGGTTTTCCTTGAACAACAATCCTTCGTGGATCATGTATTCTGCCCATTTGCTTTTATCTCTGAGAACTAGATTCTCAGCTGCTTCATACGCCTCCTTAAAATATGGATCACCTACGTACATGTCCCTAAGATCATCAAAACCCAATGTTTTGACCTTGAACTCCTGCAATAGCAAACACTTCCTGCTTAAAGCATCAATAACTTTGTTAGCAGTACCAGAAATATGTTTAATCACAAAAGTGAAATTTTGCATATATTCAATCCATTTTACATGTCTCTGATTCAACTTCTCCTATTGGGTCACAAACTGCAGTGCATGGTTGTCACTATATCGGACAAATTCCTTCAGAACCAAATAGTGTCTCCACTTCTTCAATGCCTGAATGATAGCATAAAATTCCTTGTCATATGTAGAGTACTTCACCTTTGCTTCATTCATCTTCTCACTGAAATACGCTATCGGCCTGTCTTCTTGACTTAAGACTTCCCCTATTGCAAATCCACTTGCATCACATTTCACTTGAAATGTCTTTCGGAAATCTAGCAACACTAAAATTGGTTGTTCCATGATTTTCCTCTTCAACAGATTAAAACTCCTTTCAACCTCTTTTGTCCAGTGAAAAGATTTGTGTATTTTCTTCACTGTGTCCATCATCGGTGCACTAATTTCGTTGAAATTAGTGATGAACTTCCGGTAAAAACTAGCCAATCCGTGAAAACTTCTCACCTCAAATATGTTCTTTGGTGATGGCCAATTCTTAATCACCTCCACCTTGTCTAGATCCATCCTTAATTTGTCTGTAGAAATAACAAATCCCAAGTAAATGAGCTCTGTCTTCATGAACAAGGATTTCTTCATGTTTATCAATAGTTTCTCTTGTTGTAATTTCTGCATCACTATAGACAAATGTTTCAAGTGTTCAGTTTCTGTTTTGATGAAAATCAATATATCATCAAGATATATGATAACAAATTTCCCGATGAAATATTTCAGGACTTCATTCATCAATCTCATAAAATTACTTGGCTCATTTGTTAAGCCAAACGACATAACAAGCCATTCATACAACCCTTCGTTAGTCTTGAAGGTTGTTTTCCATTCATCACCTTCCCTCATACGAATCTGGTGATAACCACTTTTCAAATCAATTTTTGAAAAATATTTTGCTCCATTTAAGCAATCCATCAAGTCATCCATCTTTGGAAATGGAAATCTATACCTGATGGTTATCTTATTAATGGCTCTTGAATCAGTACACATCCTCCAGCCTCTGTCTTTGTTTGGACTGATCACTGTCAGAATAACACATGGGCTCAAGCTTTTCCTGACCAATCCCTTGTCCAACAACTCATGGACTTGTCTTTTGACCTCTTCATTCTCCTGCGGCATTAATCTGTACACTTCTTTGTTCAGTAAACTGGCTCCAGGTATGAGATCAATATGATGACTCACACTCCTGATTGGTGGT
>JZKD02S1673297.1:1038728-1073448 GCA_000966675.3 Picea glauca
TGGACAAAAGAGGTTGAAAGGAGTTTTAATCTGTTGAAGAGGAAAATCACGGAACAACCAATTTTGGTGTTGTCAGATTTTCGAAAGACATTTCAAGTGAAATGTGATGCAAGTGTATTTGCAATAGGGGAAGTCTGAAGTCAAGAAGACAGGCTGATAGCATATTTCAGTGAGAAGATGAATGAAGCGAAGGTGAAGTACTCTACATATGACAAGGAATTTTATGTTATCATTTAGGCATTGAAGAAGTGGAGACACTATTTGGTTCCGAAGGAATTTGTCCGATATAGTGACAACCATGCACTGCAGTTTGTGACCCAACAGGAGAAGTTGAATCAGAGACATGTAAAATGGATTGAATATATGCAAAATTTCACTTTTGTGATTAAACATATTTCTGGTACTGCTAACAAAGTTGTTGATGCTTTGAGCAGGAAGTGTTTGCTATTGCAGGAGTTCAAGGTCAAAACATTGGGTTTTGATGATCTCAGGGACATGTACGCAGGTGATCCAGATTTTAAGGAGGCGTATGAAGCAGCTGAGAATCCAGTTCTCAGAGATAAAATCAAATGGGCAGAATACATGATCCAGGAATGATTGTTGTTCAAGGGAAACCAACTTTGTATTCCAAAAGGCTCCATGAGGGAGAATTTGCTGAAGGAGAAACAAAGTGGAGGATTGGTTGGACACTTTGGTCATGACAAGACATTCGAAAAACTGAATGAGTCATACTTTTGGCCGGGAATGCAAGCAGAAGTTAAAATATTTGTGGAAAGATGCAGAATTTGTCAACATTCGAAGGGAAGGAGGCAAAATGCTGGATTTTATAAACCATTGCCCATACCTGAGAGGCTGTGGGATGCAATCAGCATGGATTTTATATTGGGGTTGCCAAGAACACAAAGAGGATTTGACTCAATATTTGTGGTGGTGGATAGATTTTCTAAGATGGAACATTTCATTCCATGTCAAAAAACCAGCGACGCAACTCACATTGCGAACCTGTTTTTCAAAGAAGTCATTCGACTTCATGGCTTACCAAGGAGCATAGTTTCGGATCGAGACACTAAGTTTGTGGGACACTTTTGGAGAATCTTATGGAAGAAGATGGGAACTAACTTGTCGTTCAGTTCAGCTTATCATCCTTAGACAGATGGACAGACATAAATCGTAAATAGGAGTCTGGGAGACTTGCTGAGGAGCCTGGTGACAGAACACCATAGTCAGTGGGACAACATATTACCACAAGCAGAGTTTTCTTATAATGATTCAATCAACAGAAGTACATGGCATAGTCTGTTTCAAATTATTTATGGCATGCAACCGAGGGGAATTTCTGAATTGAGAGATTTAGAACTGAATGCAACTAGGAGCGCTAGTTCAGATGATTTCGTAGAAGCAATGAAGGAACTTCACGGCCAGGTGAAGGAGAATTTATAGAATTCAATCCAGGAGTATAAGCGAAGAGAAGATCAACACAGGAGACAACTTCAATTTGAAGTTTGTGATTTGATTCTGGCACACCTGAGAAAGGAAAGGTTCCCGAGAGGAACATATAATAAATTAAACATGAAGAAGATCGAACCATGCAAGGTCTTGAAGAAATTTGGGACAAATGCTTATAAGATTGAATTATCCGATGGGATCGGAATTTCTCCGATATTCAATGTCTCAGATTTGTACCCATACAAAGCTGAGGAAATAGGAACAAACAATGAACAGTCAGAGGTTCAGTGGAAAAAACAGATGCCAGTTGCAGAAAAACAACAGATGGAGCGCATACTAGACAAAAGAATTGGCAAGGAGATCAGAAGAAAACAATACTTTGAATACTTGGTCAAGTGGAAGGGACATCCAATTAAACATGCCAGCTGGGAGAATGAAGCAGCGATTCAGAAGCATGGATAGACCGTGCGAGAGCTCATGGACAGAAGCCCATGAAATTTTTCAAGCGAGGGAGTATGATGCAGGAGCATCGCCAACGTCAAGTGAGCGTGGGGCAAGCACCAACACATTTTGTGCACATGATAAATTGTTTAAAAACTTTTGAAAGATTGGATGTGCCAAACTTAAATGTGGTAGTTAAGGAAAGGCGTACTTATATATTGTAAAGGACATTGAGTGATCTGCTCTCATCCATAGTAGGTAGAAAGCATTTATGTTGGTAGGTAGCTTTGAATTCTCTGATGAGATAGTTTTAGGAGTGGAGGGAAAATGGAGATAGACATCCTCATTGCGTAATTGAAACATAGGAGGCATAAGGCATCATAAGAGAATATAGAAGAGAAGCATAGAGCTGTGTAGCAGACCCCATGTACAGAAGTTCTGAATTAATACAAAGAAACTGTGATTCAGACTCTTGGTGTTCATATATTCTCTATGTATGCATCTTTGAATGTTATGCTCATGAATGTTTTCTCTTTCTGTCATGCAATTTCTTTTATGCTATGTGTGAATGATTTCTTGTTGAATATTTGAAATCTGAGAGGAAAGGGAAGTGAAATGAGTTTCAATTGTTTCTCTGTCTGAGCAAGAGTTCCTGCAAGGAGTGCAGTTGAATCGTCCGCAAGGAGTGCGTTGACAAAAGGTTCAGAGGTTCGTCTTTGAAATATCAAGAGAGATAGTGTTTGTTCTCATAATCACACAGAGGTGCAGTCAGGCACAGGAGCCGTGCAAGGTGGTGCAGACCGAGGAAAAAACTCAAAGTTTCGAACCTGAGCAAGGTATTGAGAGACCGTTGCTGCAGAGCGTGCGCAAGGTCGACGAGCATTCAACACTTCAAGTGTTTTGGAAGTTGCCGCAAGGAATGCGTGCAAGGGTCTTCTTTAAGACTCGAAGTTGTGAGAAAGCTTAGGAAGGATAAAGCCTTTGAAACTATTGGAGGCAACACAAGGAGTTGGTGCATATGGAGTGATTAGAAGGCATCGAAGTTTTGTGTCATAAGTGGATAAGCCCAGGAAGGAATCCTTGATTTAGTTCGTAGAAATCATTAGAGGGAAGAAATAGATGGTCATAATTCTCTGTGGAGAATTAGCGAAATCTCGCTTGCCGTCCGATCTAATAAAGGAGCGAGAAGGTTACAGCTATGTCCGGAGTTCAAGTTCAGGAAATCGTAAGCCATTGGATCGTCACCTAGTTACCCACTAGCCGTCCGATCCAATAGGATTTGCATGGAGTTTAAACCATCTCAAGCCGAGCGAAAGCCCCGAAAGGCATTGGGATATCAAGGTGTCGAGGTTTGGGATATCGAAAATCCTGTGGACAAGAGATCGGGTAAATCCACAGTTAAAACCCCGATACAAATTAGAACTGTCCATCTGATTGGACACGTGGCAGGAATTGAGAACCATCGACATATCAGAAGTTTAGAGACCAAGAGTCTGAGACCCTTTGAGTCGCGAAATAGCGAAAGGATCATAGCCGTGGATCTCAGGAAGGACATGTGTCGTGTGATCATCCAAATCGGAGATTCGGTCATTGGGACTCACATAAGTGAGTGTTTTGGCTTTGCATATTGGCGAAGTCCAAGATTTAATCAGAACAATCCATCCATTTGGGACGCCTGTCGGAAATCCGAAGAAGATGGGGTTCGGCGTTTCATGGATCTTGACGACAGGAAACACTTGCATTTCGGAATTGCGAAGTCCGAATTCCTGAAAGGAGGAAAGCTCCATTAGGGGTCCCAGCTGACGTCATCTCATCATAACGGGGGATCGAGAATCTCCACAGTGAAAAACCCTGAAGAAGACGAGGACCGTCCATCTTTAAGGACGCGTGGCAACAATCTCGACTTTCGGGGGAAGTCCCGAAAAAGGAAGTCACATCGGCAAATCGAAATTCGAGAGATCGGGGAAATCTAGGACAAATGCATTTCGGTATTTGAAATCGTGAAGTCCCGAGGGAGATCCGGAGCCGTTGGTTTAGGAGATGATAACGACCATTGATCGTGTCTAAGTCAAAAAGGGGTTCTGAGTGACGTCATATCGGGATTCAGAGAATTGGGGATCCGGAGGACAAGAGATCGCATACTTTTCGACATTAGAAACCCCGAAATCCCAAAAAGTGATAGGACTGCGGTCATATAAAGGGAGGTCGTATGGACCCAAAAGTCTAGCCCAGGGGACTAGCGGAAGTTGAAGTACTCCGGGATATCGAAGATCGAGAAATCGGGAGACAAAAGGTTTGCGAGATCAAGGATGGATTGCGAAACCCCGAAACCTGATTTTCCATTTGTCTCTTGAACAGTGATCGGGCCTAGAGGCTGCGAGGAGCGGAAAAGACCTGTGGGTCAATTTTAATAGAGATTCCAGTGGAGAATAGAAGCGTTGTCCTCGTGCAGTTTGATAGCCTCTTTCAGCTCCGTCACAACCTCACTCGCGCTGCGCCTAGAAGACGCTTAAGCATGAACACATCTAATCGCCACTTTCGCGTCACGGGTGATGGATTCCATGGAATAATTTCCTTCCAACCTTTTGTCTACGATTTCTGCCATTAGGCCTGGAGAATTCCAGCTCTCTCCAAATACGGTGTCACCTATCAATATAAATATGCTCCACAGCGATACAAATATTCTCCTGTCAGCTCTGTTCCATATTTAGAATTTTGGATCAGAGTCATTACCCAGCGAATGAGGTTTACTTCCTCTACGCGTACATCTATGGGTTTTCTAGCACATATTATTTCTAGTAAAACCACACCAAAACTATACATATCACTTTTCTCAGTCAACATTGTGAAAGTATTACAAAACAAGTTAGGAAACCAAAATGAAATTTCCATGTGGTAATTAATTGCAGTTAAAGTGCATATACTCTGGATCCAGTATCCTACCGTTCCCTTCACAGTAGTGGTGACATGAGAATCCTCCCCACCCATTGTCATTCTGGATCCAGACAAAAATCTGCCAATTTTCCATTCATATTCCTGTCTAAAAGGATGTTGGCTGTTTTGACATCCCTGTGAATTATCCTTGGGGTACAACCTTGATGCAATTACTCCAGTCCTCCAAATAGAAATATAAAATATGTTTAGGCATGATTTGTACTTTTACCACGAGAAGTTGATAATAATCTGAAAAATCCACTGTACATCATCATAAGAGACTTACCCTGAGCTGCGTCTAAAACTATTTTGACTCTTACTTTCCAATTTAGTTCAGTAATCCCTGCATTGTTGGTTACTTTATTAGTGCTGGTTACTTTATTCTATTAACGATTCCAACAAACTTACCTCTGATAGATATATTTTACCGTAGAGGTGGTCCTTAACGGACCCTCCGGACATGTGTTCGTAGACGAGCATGTGTAAAGATGCCAAGTTCCTGTGATTGACTCTAAAAGAAGATCAACCTGTTTATCAAAGTGATTATGTTAGTGTTATACATGACGAAGTACAACACTGTCCAAGTAAGATAAAAATATCTATAATTTGAAGATTTTGATAATTTATGTACCTTACATTAAATTCAAAATTCAAACTGATTGACTTAAAAATCTTAACATTACCTCGTTTAGAAACTCTTGAGCTGCTTGTTTAGAGAACAAGGAAAGCACTTTAACAGCTATTTCCTTTCCTTCAGGTAATTTACCAAAGAACACCGATCCAGATCCCCTTGTCCAATCTTCTCACTAAAGTTTTCTGTGGCAACCTTCACCTCATCTAGAGTGAACGCACGAGACTTTGCTGATTTTAGCACCATTGTCATTGAGTAGTCTGCAATCCATTCATCGTCGGTAAAATTACTGATGCACACGAGTTTTCAATTATGATATTTAAAAAAATCTCATTCTTGTTATATATTATCGTTATTGTTGGAGAATATTAATATTCAAATGCGATATTTAAAAAAATCACATTCTTATTATATATTATTGTTACCGTTCGGAAATATTAATATTTAAATCATTATAAAAATAAGTGATAAACACGGTTTAAAAAAACAATAAAGATAAACTATATCACCTAAGAACATAAAATTGTTCTAAATTATATGAACATTGCTAAGAAGATAAAATTGTTATAAATTATATTAACATTGTTAAGGATATAGACATTGTATAAGAGAGAGTCCTATTTTAAATAAATGTATGAGATTAGTTTATAAATATCATTGGCAATTAATAAAAATATATAGTATTTGATTATACAAAAATATATAAACATTTTTAAGGAGATAAACATTGTATAACATAGAGTACTTATTATCTAAATCAATGGATGAGATTAGCTAATTAGTTTATAAATACGTTTACTAATTAATAAAAATATATAGTATTTGATTGCACATTATTTCTGTGTAATACCTCTATCCCTTATGTTCCTCACATTTTCTATCAATTGCAGCAAGATATTTCAAAATATTTCTATCAACTGTATCAAGATATTTCTAATAATCATTGTACTTATTGAACTTACATTTTCTATCAATTGTATCCAGATATTTCTAAAAATAGCATAATTTTCAAAATCATTGTATTTAGTGAACTTCGTTCACCAGATATTGGGGTTTGTTTTCATACCACTGCTTTTGGCCGCCACACCCTCTTTCCTTCTGAATTTCTTGCCATAGACAACAATCCCCACTATCAATGCTACAGCGATGATCAGAATTCCTCATAGTGTTATCCCAAGGACAATCCTCATTTTGTTTTTATTTGAATTCGGCAAGATGCCATCCCCCTTAAGCATACATAGGTAGGGATTCCCAGAGCGACTGCAACACACCAAAGAAAGAACCTTCTCATTATGATTACTTAGGCCTCATATTATTACCTGAATTTCTTGCCATAGACAACAATCCCCACTATCAATGCTACAGCGATGACTAGAATTCCTCCTAGGGTTATTCCAAGGACAATCCTCATTTTGTTTTTATTTGAATTCGGCAAGATGCCATCCCCCTTAAGCATACATAGGTAGGGATTCCCAGAGCGACTGCAACACACCAAAGAAAGAGCCTTTCAATGATGATTACTGGGAAAATTTGGCAAGGGTCCCATCGGATGATTATTTTCAAGAGACCTGCCAATTTCAACAGGCATGGGTTAATACCACTACCAGTGTAATGGGTTAAGTACCCAAAAGAAATTGGGTACTTACTATCTTGTGAATGTGTTCTCGGTTGCGTATCAACTAAATAAAACACCCAAGCAGCGTTGAGTATAGGAAGACGGGTGGAGTTTTTGACCTTCACCAATCCAAAGATATCCGCGTTATTTTCTAGCAATGTTCGCTCCGCCGCAGAATAATTTAGCATCAAGTTTATGTTTTGAGACGGTCTTTCATTATTAATGGTGATGTAAAAGGATCTTAGATTCAGACAGATAATGAGTTGGTCCCTAGCGATGATATGATGATGAAAGAGGTTCTACAACCCACGCCGTTTGTATGACAATTATTGGAGGAAGGTCTTCGGTTTTGTTCGTTGAAATCGGCTCTTCAGTACTTATAGGCCGTACATGATTTGTCGTTCCATCATCTACTAACTAGAGGCGGTCGAAGTTGTCTTGAGGATACTTGCTATTCAAAGCTATTCAGTTAATTTACTAACAGAAAAGAAAATATCACTTTTCACTAACAGTGAAGAAAATATCACAACTTTTCACTTAATTTACTAAGAGAAAATATCACAATTGGGAATAAATGCAGAGGTATGGAGGCCCGAAGTAATGAGTAGTGGATGTTGAAAGAGAGCGGAACCGTCACCATAGCATAGCGAAATTTGCAAATTCAGCAGTTTAGTTTAGGATATTTGACATCAGGCAAGTTGATATATTCTTTGATTCTGATTTCCTTGGCGGGTTTTATCGAATTTCGGTCACCATATGTGACATGAAATGCCATATTCCTCAACATTTAATGTAAGGGGTTCTTAGGAGTTTCAGATTTGAATTCTGATCTGAAAGTGCCGAGATGGCAGGGTTGAAGAGGTAGGTTTTAATGCTTTAATGATTGTCTAGCTATTTTGCATTGGCATGGCGTGGACTGCCAATTCCGTGACAGAGTCTTGTGTCATGTGTGCATTTTTCTAAGATGTAATTTTAAGTGAAATTTATGATAATATAATATAGAGGAAGTGTCTCGTTTATTGAGTCCTAAATTTAATTTTAAGCGATGTAGAAAAAACAAAGTATGAATTACACTCATTTGTAGTAGTAGAAAAAATGAAGATGTGTCATTGACATATTATTAAGAATGCAACAATTTACACATGATCAAAGGTCTTGTTTCTACTCACATGAACAAAGGAAAAAACCATAACTTAATGGAAAACACAAGAAAAACACATAACTCAAATTAAAGGAGACTTAGAATCTTTGTCTTATCTTGTATTAATATTCAATAAGCTCTATGTTTTACATTCCGTGAAAAGAAGTCTCTAAAAGATATAAGATCTATGTATTTATACAAAAAAATTCTTAACTAGAAGTAGTTAGAATTTCCACAATATATGTTGTAAATATAGAATTCAATCCAAATTGAAAAATGAAACTCATATTTTGTTGAGTTATGGCTTGATCTGGTGGTGCTTCATAACCTCCTTTATTTGGTCCCGGATGTGCTTGCTTTCGACGGTTAGTACATATTTCCATCAATGCTATGACAAATCTCAAAGGTTCATTGTTCTCATTCAATTCGAAGGAAAATACATTCTTTTGTATTAGTGGTAGGTTCTCCTAGATCGTCATTACTGTCTCGGTTGTAATTTGGTGTTGAAAACTAGGTTTTAGCAACAACTAGTTGATCTTGAGCAAATCAGTCTCGTTCATTTGTTGGATGATAGATTGTATACTTTCTTTATTCTTTTTAAAGATTTCTTTAATCTTTTCTATGTCAATTTGCTCAAGTGTCTCAGAGACATCATTACCTTTGAATTCAACCAATTATGTCTCTACAACAGACACAATATTTAGACAAGCCTCTTTTGCCTCCCTAGCAAGCTTCTCTCTTTCTTGTAGGTTTGTCTCCCAAAATTTAAATACCATTTCATCTTTCACCTGTTCATATTCTGAGAAAGGGGCGAGACCAAGAATATTGGCTTTCTGTGTGCATACAATGAATTCCTGAAATTTGGATTTGGCCATATAGGCATCGTTTTCTTTCTCATAAATATTGTTCAATGAATTATTTATTGCATTATAGTATTTATGAATAGTATCTATTTCCTGATACAAATCCTGATTGATAGCTTCCAGTTTTTCATTAATTTCAAATGCTTGTTTTTGGAATGAAGTATTATATGTGTTTGTATTTTCCAGTGAACCTATTCCAGTCTACAACTGTTGTATTGAAATTTCTTCTTAACCAATGATGGAAATGTTGTTCGGGACGATCATCTCCAGCTTTTCCTGTAGCTGCTTCATCTATTGTTTATAAGCCAAATTGATTTGCTCTATGTCATAATTCATTATGTTCGTGATAACCTGTTGTATGCTCTGCATTTGATTCTGCATATATTCAACCAAGAGAGACTTTTCTTGCAATTGCTTTGAAAGATTGTTCACTGACCATTGGTTCACAGTGGAAAATCCGCCCGGTGAATCCGCAACCTCTTTGGCTAATTTAGGGTCATTTTTTTTATGTTCATCATATACTATGCTGTGTTTCTTGGTGGTCACTCATCCCTTCTAGTGAGATTCTTTTCTGATGATAGATTTTATTTTCTTATTGAAAAAGAAAAACTTGATGGGGGCATCTCTTCAGGCAAGATGGGAGCGAATTCATCTAGATGGATGACTTTGGAACTGGGAACCTCAAAACTGGTTGAGAAAGAAGTTACTAAGGGAATAGGGCAAATAAGTGCAACACAATTTTCTACACTAGTAAGATTGGTAGTAACACTAGTAGTAACTGGTGATGAAGGGGGAAGCTAGTAACTCTTGATGATTAAGGTTTGGAATTGATTCTTTTATATGTTTAAATGATGCATCTCTATTGTTCAATACTTTTTCATATGTGTCCTCGGTGAAGCTACTTCGTTGGGGTTCTGTTGATCTAGTTTCATGTGAAGATGGAATAGGATTTGAATCTCCTTGAAAAATATTAGGCAAGTTGTTCCTTCTATGGTTTTGAAAGCTCAAGAAAGCAACCTGTTGGTCATGAGGCAAAAACTAAAATCTCTTTTTGATTTATTCATAGGATCTAGCTCCTTGGAAAACATTGTAGTGAGGGATGTCTTCGGGTATATATATTTTCATGTTGAATTGAGCCAAATGATTCTCTATTATTCTATAAGGATCATGTGTTTTGAATTCAATGTCAACTAATTTGACATCTTCTAAGGCCGCAACCTCCACTTTTGAATGACCAAAATGTAACAATGTAAACATGCCAACTTGTATGGGAAAAGATGGCCATACCTTTTTCTGAGCCACTTTCAAGTCTTTGGTGATTCCTTCTGTGACTATTTGGTATGCCACTTCTCTGCAGACCAGCCTATCATGCAAGAATTTTGGAAGTACATGGGGAGAAATGAAGCAGTGGAACACTCTGATGTAAGAGAAGTTCTGTTCAATGTACCAATCTTCAATTGTGCCTAAGTTTCCCATAATGTGCTCTGAAATTCTTGGCAGAGGGTGACCATAGATATCTACATGAATTAATACCACTACATTGTGATGGATCTCATAAAAGAAATCTTTAGCATATTCTTCCCATAGTTTGTAGTGGTAGAAATGTATAGGCTCGGAACTAGCTGGGGTCTAGATCCAGTTCATTAGTGGAAATGGATTCATGAAGCAAATGGAATCCATGATGTAGGAGGACATGTAAAAAGGAGCATATTGGCCTCTTGCTTTCAACGATTTGTACTCGAAAACATCCTTAGCTAGGTTATCTGACAACATTTTTTTTGGGATGAAAGTATAGTCTTCGACCACTTCATTGATTATAGACACCTATTCAACTATGAAATGTGAAGGGAGTTTCCTTGAAAAAATGCGACGGAGCATCATGGCAATGTATAAAATGTGAGCATCTAAGGATGTTGTGGAATATATACCATGAGCGGCGGATTTAAACTTGAATGGATTTCCCCATGAGATCTTGATTGGATCGTGACGAGTTCTTCCATAGTGAGTGTGTTCTTTCCTTCAAAACCCAAAATAAATGATGCATTATATGTGCATTTGGGTTCAGAAGATAGTTTATACATTACTTGTGTGTCCTATACACGAAAGGAGATAACGAAGGTTTTTTGGTAACTGATAATTCCTCTGGTTGAAATGTCAATGTGCTCCAGAGCCCAACTTATCATATCATTTTAGGGTATTATATTTGGTCGAGAAGCAATCCTTTGTAGTTCATAATAAGATACCCACCTCAGCATGGACATGAATGACTCATCTTGTTCTTCTGCTGAATCGTCGAAGCAAAGAAGAATATCATGTTCCAAGATATCATATACCTTTTTCCAAGACTTGATGGAATCTGTAATTCGCAAAGTGGTGTAGGAGAGAATATTTGTATTTGGGTTGGAATCATGTCTTTATGCATCTTTCTTCTTCCCTTGTTTTTGTGGCGCCATAATTCTCAGAGAAAATAAATTAACCTTACTGTGATAAGAGTAGCCTGCAAGCTTTGAATTAATGAATGGAAAACTCTAATTGCAAACAGTAGAATGACTTGAGATTTGAAATGTGTTTATTTATAAAGTCTATCAATATTCCTAGTGATCTACTGACAAAGTGATTATCAAAAGTCTATGGAATTTATTAACTGGAGATTGCGAAAGTCTTTAACCTTAGAGAGTTATAAATGCCATTAATACTTTGGCAGTTCGGTGTTCGCAGGTTTTGAATGTAATATGAGACAAATCTGTGAAAGAAGGAATTGCGAGAGCAACTAATCATTAACTAATGACTTTTATCTTTTAATTAATCATGCTTTGAAAATGCTTTAGCCTTAAGTACTTCAGAACTTCGGTATTCAAGGGTTTTGAATGAAGGATAATAGAAATCCTCCAAAGGAGGAATTACCAGAGTAAAAATTTGAACCATTATAGGTATTTTGGGGCTTCGGAACCCCAAAGCTTCAGAACCCTCAGTGGTCCGAAATGCATTCTTTGTTTTATTTTTCGAAGGGAAATCTCCTGGAGTGACGTGGCAGTGATGACGTGATTTTTAGTAACATGTCAAGAAATATGGAAGACACGTTTCACCTGAAAATGTGCGAATAAGCTCATACAAATGTTTAAAACAAGTGTCAGGTGCCAGCCCAAGAAAAAAATTAATGGCACATGTGCTATAACTCATTTGTAGACCCTTTTAAAGATTATCGGAAGGAACTATCTTCGGGACATCAGAACTTCGTAGATTCGGGGCTTTTGCTTTTAGATGCCTTGAAACTCCTGAAGCACGAAGTCCCAAAGTGACTTTTGAAAGTTTTCTTTTAAAATTTTGGCAGGTTTATAATGTGGAGAACGAGAGTCGTTTGATAAAATTCAATGGAATTTTGGTGAAATTTTATTTTTAAGAGGTAAAAACAAAACGATTTTAAAATTTAAAAGTGTAAAATCCTAAAGTGTTCTAACAAATTCAATTATCTTTAAAGACGAAGAATATATTCTAGTATTGGCCACTCGGGGTGTCATCCTTAGACATATCAGTCAACTATCCATTTAGGTTAGAAATAATCATTTTTACAAGATGAGGTCCAGATGTGGAAATAGTGATGCAAGATGCTTTGGAAATCCCAAAGTCCAGCATAAAACTAAAACCTATATGTGGGTTCAGATCAATGACCCTTGCACATTTGTATTTTCAACATTGCCCAGGTTTTAAGAACAAGCAACAACTTGAGAGACCCCAAATAGTTGAAGTGTCGTGGATCTGAGTACGCAAAGTGCCACGTCACTTCGGGCCTGTACCACTCCGAGTGTTTTCAATCTATAACAAATTGAAATCACCAAATGTCGAAGAGATAGAGTCAAGAACTCCTGAAATACTTAATGATAAGATACATTAATATTGGGTTAATTGGAAATAAACATGGTTAATGAATCGAGACACATACCAGTCCGGGAGTTATATAGACTCTGCATAGAAAAGTTCCATAGGCATGTGGTAGCCATCTGTGAAGGACTCGTGGCATCAACCAGTACATAGATATGACATCATGTGATGCAAGGCAACCACATCGGTTTGGGCCTGTAAAACTCTGGGAGTTATACAAGCTCTTCATTTAGAAACCTCTGAAACCCTAAGTACCAGAGAGACATGGAATCAATGCATTGTCAACACGTGTCATAAAACTGTCTCAAATACGTGGCATCCATTAGTCATGGGACGTGGTGCTCATATATACCATGACACGTGACAATCATTTACAACATATTTTGTGTTTGTGATCTGTGGAACATATTCTTTATGTGACATGTAATCCTTTTGACATTTGCTATAACTCATTTTTAGACCCTTTTAAACATTATCACAAGGAACTATCTCCGGGACTTCAGAACTTCGTAGATTCGGATTTTGTGTTGTTTAAATTCCTTGAAACTCCTGAAGTGCGAAGTCTCAAAGTGACTGTTGAAGGTTTTCTTTTAAAATACGGGAAGGTTTATAATGCAGAGAAAACGAGATTTGTTTGATCAAATTTAATGGAATTCATCAACGAATGATATTTTAGGCACCTTATTTTAGGCACATAACAATCATGAATTTATTTAATTGAAAAGAAATTCCCTAAGAGGTAAAAACAAAAGATTTAAAAATTTAAAAGTTTAAAATCCTAGAGTGTTCTAACAACTTCGATTATCTTACAAGATGAAGAAGATATTCTAAGGTTGGGCAATCGGGGTGTCATCCTTAGACATATCAGTCAACTGTACATTTAGGTTACAAAAAATTATTTTTACAAGAAGAGGTCCAAATCTAGTAATGGCGATGAAAGATTCTTTGGAAAACCCAAAGTCCAGTATAAAAATCCCAAATAGCTAAAGTGTCACAGATTCGAATGCACAAAGTGTCGTGTGACTTCGGGCATGTGCCACTATGGGAGTTTTCAATCCAGAATAGGTCGAAATCACCTAACGTCGAAGATTTCGAGTCAAGAAATCTCGATATACTTAATGATAAGATACATTACCCTTAGGTTAATTGGAAATAAACATGGTTAATGACTCTGGGTCCATAGCAGTCTGGGAGTTATACAAACTATGCATAGAGAAACTCCCTAAGGGATAAGTGCCAGAGGCACGTGGCAGTCGTTCATGAAGGACACATGACATAAAGTAGTAAATACACCTAAAATCATGTGACACGAGGTGGCCACATCAGTCCCACCCCATACTACTTTGGGAGTTATACAAGCTTCGCATTCATAAACCTCAGAATCCATAAGTATCGGATAGACGTGGCATCAATTTGTTGCTGACACGTTTCATAAAAATGTCACAAATATGTGGCATCCATCAGTCAGAGGACGTGGCCCTCATATAGACCATGACACATGGCACTCATTTAAATTATATTGTATGTTCGTCATATGTATTGTTTCAAGTGACACGTGGCACATATTCTTTATGTGACATGTCCTATAACTCATTTGTATAATATTTTAAATATTATTGCAACAAACTGTATTTGAGACTTCGAAACTTCGTAGATTCAGGCTTTTTGCTGTTTAGATTCCTTGAAACTCCCGAAGAGCAAAGTCCCGAAGTGACTGTTGAAGGTTTTCTTTTAAAATTCAGGCAAGTTTATAATGTGGGAAAAATGAGATTTGTTTGATCAAATTTAATGGAATTCATCAACGGATGATATTGTAAGTTCCTTATTAATACATAACGATCATGTATTTATTTAATTGAAAAGCATTTGCCTATGTTTTTTTGGTGATATTTTTTTTAAGAGGTAAAAACAAAAGATTTTAAAATTTAAAAGTTTAAAATCCTAAAGTGTTATAATAGCTTCAATTATATTACAAGATAAAGAAGATATTCTAAGGTTGAGCACTCTGGTGTCATACTTAGACATATCAGTGAATTGTCCATTTTTACAAGATGTAGTCCAGATATGGAAATGGTGATGAAAGATGTTTTGGAAAACCCAAAGTCCAGAATAAAACTAACACCTATATGTGGGTACAGCTCAAGGGAACTTACACATTTGGACTTTCAAAATCACAAAGTTTTTAAGAATAAGCGACAACTTCAGATGTATTTACAAGTGTCATTGATCTTTGGCAGTGGCAATTAATTGTGGGTTAGAATTTTCACTTGTTTCCAAATCATTATTTTCTATTTCAATATTTAATCCCCATACTCGGTTTTCATTGTGTTTGTATCTTTAAAAAGAGTGTGAGCAAATAAAAACACAAATTATGACTTGATTTTTTGTTATAATTATGTATAGTTGATTTACAAGACTTATTGATGTGTGTCCTTTGTAGATAATAGTGGGTTAGAATAATTTTTCATTCTTAATGTGACAATGCCTTAAAAAAACTAAAATAACCAACAATATTTCACAATTCAATATCCACATTTTGTTTTTATGATCCCATAATATTCACCTCTATAAATTCGATAATAGGGAGGTTGATTTGGTAGATTGAACTATCAGTCACTTCAGGCAACTGGGGTGCATCTGGGGTACTTGTCAGAAAAGATAATGCTTTCATGACTATTTTTTTTTTCGAAGTTGTTTGCCGGATAATCCACAGTTGGTGTCATTTTTTGTCAACGTTTTGAATCCGAATCTGGATTCATCATCAGGACTAATCGTCGTTGTCAACGTTTCGAATCCGAATCCAGATTCGGATTCGGATTATCCGACAAACAACTTCGAAAATACTCACCACAGAAATCTAAAAACAACAATATTTTTTTTTATTGCAACTTGTGAGAGTACTTTTGTTTTTGGTACATTGTTTAATGTGTTGAAACCTTATTTTAAGTGTTAAACTTCTTGCAAGAGATTATTCACTGAATGGTTTGTTGTTTTCCTCCATTTTTACCTTTATTATGTCACTTGTCTATCATTGGTGCAACAATAGCCAAGGAGAATCCTCATCCATATCATCTTTCCAATCTCACCATGCTCTTGTCTTGGCGAACCAACCCTCTATAACGACCCCCGTCATTACGAAAACGTGTGAGACATAACCAGTGCAATATGTATTATCTTTTTAAGAATTAAAGTAACAACAAAATTAGTCAATAAACACAACTCGACAACAAACACAATGCACACAATTCAGGAAACAAAAAAACATAACAACCTATCATACTATCACACTAAGCAGCTGGAAGCAACATCAGACAGTGAGTCATATGAAAAAGAGAAACGACTACCTTCCCATCCTACCTTGCAAGGTTAGGACCTCTAGGACACATAAGAAATTCTCAATCCCAGGTTCCCATCGATTTTTACCATTTAAGGCCTCAAGGCTAGACACTGTTCTGAGGAACAAGGAGGTGTCTACGTCCCGCCCGACACACACATGATCACGCCTACTAAGATAAAATACAACATCAATCAAACCAACCACAATAGCTTCGATGACCAGTAACTAGATCCTTCCCAGCGAGCGAGAGACAATAACAATAATGTTACAACAAGTACAACCTTACTTATAAAAACAACATCTTCCACAACGGGAGGCACATTATCCAAAGGCAGGATTCATAAGTGCTTGTCAAACAATGCGTTCAATGACCCAGTCATAAGGTATCACATCCCACCTTGCGACTGAGGCGCTAGGGACCCACACGCAAACAAAATAATTCCAAACCTTCTACCCAACAAAAAATCTAATGCGCATGGAATCCACTTGCACTAACATCCATTATTACTGAAGATGTTGCTTTAAAGTTGTAAATAAAAGAGAAAGTGTTAAAAGTGAAGAACTTGTAGGTTGTAAAATCATAGCCTAACTTCCATATGCTTTTCTTATTTCATTAAAATCTCTTCACATTAAAACAAGGTTTTAATAAATGCTTATACATATTATGAAGATGATATCGAATCGAAGAGTTCTAGATAAGGTAAAGAAAAGAACTAAAAACAAAACATAATTTTTTGTAAGGTGAAGGATAATGTTCTAAATTCTCAAGTGGAAAGAGGATGTGTTAAAAAGAAGACATTTACAGTTTGCAAAACTATAGCCCAACTTTTATAATCCTTTTTATTAGCAATTGTTGTGTTGGACATTATGCAAGAAAACAATTGGTGTTATCAACTTAAATAAAGTATTATAATTATTGTTTATTTTTTTATTTTTTTTAAGTGCTTATATACATATCACTGAACTGATACCAGTTTTGAACAAATCAAGTTATGGAATAGAACATGATAATTAAAAAAAGTTAAAATCTGAAGAAATTGAGATAGGGAATAGAACACAAATATAAAGGTTAAATTTTGAAGAAATCGAGATATGGGATAGAACACAAGATCTAAATCACCGTATAATCATTCTACCCATAGGACAATTGGTTGGATTCTCTTCAAAATAGGTTTCACGTGAATTCACAAAAGACCTTTTAGAAACTCAGACTAGAAATTATTTATTAACCTGCTCACAGTAGTCATAACAACAATATGTACAATTAGCATATAACTTTAGTCATGTGATATGTACGATTAGTAAACAATTTAAGATTGTGACTCTGTATGGTATATAATGTTTTTTTTTCATTAATTAACGATCGAAGTTGACCATATAAATTCATAATATATTTTATTATTAATTAAATTCAATGTTATATATCTATTTAAGAAATTTACTTTGGATAATTGAATCATTAGTCATTTTCATTCATTATATAGAAATTACATGGAACTAAAATCAACCTGCATAATTGAAGATATAAATGCAGGTATTCAACAAGCTAACTATAGAGGAAACATATGAACTAATCAATGGAAAAAAAATAAACTGTTGTAAAATAAACCATCAGTTAGTTAATGCTTCTTACTTAAACCCCGTGCCGGGTAATTTGTGTTGAGGCTGGAAGAAAGGGAGAGTCTTCTTTGCCATGGAGAGATTTGTTTGGTTGAGTAGATCATTCTTACCGTTTCTTTCACCCAATATCCAAATCCCCAACCAGAGATCTAGTTATCACACAATGGGAAGGCATGGTGATTGCCCCAACAGGATGAGACTCAGTCGCTACGGTGGGGAAGAACCAAATGAATAAAAAACGTTTAGGTGTTTTGAGGAGATGACTAGATTACCCAAATCCAAAGGCATGAGGGATTGACGATCTAAGGGTAGAATTTTAGAAACACGGTATCCATCACAGGTTGTATTTGGAAGGCGGTTGGAACAAATAGTGTAAAAAAAGTTTTAAACTCATTCCTTTCAATGAAAAATAAAAAATCATCTATCCTCCAACGATTGCTCAACCAGGAAGGTCGCAAGAGCAACACGGATTGACTAGGGTACGGTGGCACAGTGAAATAGCTAGAGAGAGGGAGAGCGTAGAGATCCGCAGGACACTAGACACAACTCAATGCCAAAAGAGTGCAAAGGCATCCTGGGTGCGAAGGGAAAATTTGAAGGCAGTGTGTTGTTCAAGAACTAGACTAGTTTGTCAACATGCTAACATTCTAATAGGATAACCCAGGTTTACAAGGTGACTTGTTGGAATAATGTTGTGATCCAAATATGAGAAGAACTCATCACACTAAGGAGTTGCTTGGTATATTAATTCTTTTAACCAAACTAAAACACAAAAGAACGAGATTTTAATCGACACAGGTTATAAAAACTAGAATATAGAGATTGTGTGCAGTAAAAACAAATCTTTAATCAAACCCAATAACACATAGTGAGATAGTATTCAAGGAAATTTTTAATGCAGCACAACAAACTCAAATCACATAGTGAACTGACGTTCAAAAGACATATCTAACATATCTAATTGCAGCACAACAAGCTTAAAATAAAATAGGAAAATAAACTCAAGGGAATTTGTGCATCGCTACAAGAAAAAAACTCAAGAAATGAAACCAAAATGGACAGAACTAGTTGTGTTATCGGAATTAAACCACAAGAAATAAAATCGGAATGGTCAGAACTGATTGTGCTATCGAAATTAAAATAGAGGTAATAAAACTAACGAAGAATTATTTAAGCAATAAAGACAATACATACTGATAAAAATCTCTCCTAGGTGAATCATGAAGCCTTATCGGTAAAAACTGACGGGTCATATAGATCAATCTTAAAAACAACAGAAGTATCCAAAGGATCCATTAGTTTTAAAATACTGGCATACCAAGAAGGCACAATTTTTTTTTAACTACCTTTCAACAAAATCACAGAAATCCATATACTTGAGATTAACTACTATTCAATACAAATTATACACATGCATACTATAGCCAAATGCAATGCTCCATAGTCATTTCCCTACACGCACTCCATCTAGCTCTCGCTTTCCAACCGATGATACCTCACCGATACCTCCCAGCCAACACTAGGGGTACTCTTCTTCCCCCTGAGCCCCCTGAGCCGCAAAGTGGCCACGCACACAATAGCAAAGAGTTCTAGCTCCCAGCTCGCCTCACAAGCTCGAGCTACCACTCGTTACCCAAGTTGGGTATCCCAACTCCCACAAGAGAAAATCAGTGAAGATAAAATTTCGGCAACATAACCTTACGCAAGCCAAAATGTGATCCTCCATAATCCTCCTCCTCCATCCTTTTTATAGAGTTTTCTTATTCATTAGTTTACCAAACCCTCATTAGATTCTTTTTATTAAATTTAATTAGAACAAACCTCCCCCATACACATGTCACCCGATCCCCTAGTTACACAAGAAAATAAATTTCTAAATTAATTAAATTTTTCTATTTCCCTCACCCACCTAAAAGTGTTCCTAAAAATGCTCATCGGTGTCCCATTATTCCCTTACAATTCTTAAATGACTTATGCCTTACTTAAATCCTAGTTGAGTTCATAATTAGAAAGTTCCAAAGGCTATATTCCCTACTAAGTTAGAAATTTCCCTTTTTCTTAAGTTTCCCCTTTTCTGCCTTGTTCGGATTTAGCAAGTTCAGATAAAAACAACAATTTATCTTTTTAATAATCTAACCCTCCATTAAAAATTTCTCTTTAATAATTAATGTTGAATTTTCTTTACCCCCTTCTTGTTACATGTCTAATTAGGTTTTTTTTTTTTTTTTTGTTCAAAGGTTCTACTTAGACCTAGGTTTTAAATTAACTAGGCTTGGCGACAGTACTTAAGGGAAAATTTGTTATTTAAAATTTAGTCATCTCATCTTTTATTTGAAGGCCAACCAAGTACTACGAAGGCATAATTTTCTAGGTTGTAATTTTATTAAATTACCATAGTTAAAATTGCAATGTGCCCTTCAGGACGCACGACATGCTCTAAGCGTGCCACTAGCCTCTTTCTGTTTTATTCATGCAATGTGCCATTCAAGATGCAGTACATGCTCGAAGGGTGTCACTCGCCTCTTGACTAAATTTGGTACATGTCAAACGCTTACAGTCAATTATCTGTCACTTACAGTTACTTACACTCTGTACGTGCAAGAACGGGATGTTATGTACACCCCCTCTTGTTTTAAACTTCATCCTGAAGTTTCAAAGTATCTAATTGGTGAAATAAAGTATATCATAGTATCATATGTCTAGCTATCAAACAAAAATGGAAACTGCTAATGCATATCATATGCATCCTCCTAGGTCACCGAGTGTGGAGTATACTTGTCCCAATGGACCTTAAATTGATCTATTGTTCGATGTCATAGTTGTTGAATGCGATGGTCCATGATGATGATTGGCTCAACCATGAGAGCACCATTGTCTGACACCTGCAAGGAACTCATGTCAATAACATGTGCATAATCACTAACATAATGTCTCAAAACATATATGTGAAAAAGATCGTGCATACACCTCAAAGAATCAGGCAAGGCTAGTCGATAGGCCACGGGCCCCCTCTTTTCCATAGTCTCTAAGGATCCCATGAACCTAGGAGAGAGTTTATCATCCTTTACAAAATTGATCAAACTCTTATGTAGTTTCACCCGCAAGAAGACTTGATCACCAACTTCATAACTGGGGTCGAAACGATGTGCATCGACATAACTCTTTTGTCAATCCTGCACTTCCTTGATCCTTTGTCTTATTTTTTTCATTTGATATTCCATTTGTTGAATTGTTTCTGGCCCCACCAGGACCCTATCCTGAAGTCAATCCTAAATCCAAGGTGTCCAAAATGATTGCCCATAAAGAAACTTGAAAGGCACCATCTTAATGGTGCTTTGATAATTGTTGTTATATAGAAATTCTACCAGTGGAAAGAATTATTCCCAATGCTTTTGTTGGTCCATCACATACACATGCAACATATCCTCCAAGATTTGGTTTTTTCATTTGGTTTGTCCGTCTATCTTTGGGTGATACATGGTACTAAAGTTAAGTTGGGTTCCCAAGGCCTCTTGGAAACTAGTCCAAAATCATCCTGTAAACACTAATCCTCCATCGGATATAATCCTCTTAGGCATGCCATGAAACCTCACTATCTCACCGATGAAAAATCTAGCTATGTCAGGTGCCTGATACATCATACGCATAGGAATAAAATGTTAACTCTTCGATGGAGTGTCGACTACCAAAAAAATTGAGTCGTGTCTCCTTACCGTCAGTGGCAATCCAACAATGAAATCCATCAAAATGACCTCCCATTTCGATTCTGGAATAGTGTGTAGTTGTAGTAATCCTTCCGAATGTCTATGTTCAACCTTCACCTATTGACATTCCAAACATCTTGGCATGTAGTTGACTATGTCTGCCTTCATTCCTTTCCATAAGAATAATGGTTTAAGGTCCTCCCTCATATTCATGACTCTAGGATGAGAAATGTATGCTGATCTATGAGCCTCATTCAGGAACAAAATCCTCAACTCGTCTTTGCTCGGTATGTAAATTTGACCTTTAAATCTCAATAATCCATCGTTATCCACCGTAAATCCCTCAAATTTTGGTACCATCATTGTGTTTTGTCTGATAAAATCTTTGACCTCCTTGTACCAGTCATCGTCACGCTGTAAAGTTAGAATCCTTTCACATAGATTCTTCTGAAGAGGCATCACTGGAAATATGTGTGGTCTCTGACTCAACGCATTAACCACTCTGTTCATTGTTCCTTTTATGTAAGTAATATTGAAATCGTACTCACTAAGCAATTCCCACAAACATCGTTGTCTCGCATTCAAGTCTCTTTGACTAAAGATGTTCTATAGACCACAGTGGTCTGTTTCTAGTTCGAAGTTACATCCAATAAGGTATTGTATCCAAACTCTCAAGGAATAAACAATAGATAACAACTCCAAATCATGTATCACATAGTTCTCCTCGAGACTTCTCAACTTTCTCCAGATGTAAGAGATCACTCAACTGTCTTCCATCAAGACTCTTTGTAAGCCTTCTTTGGATGTGTCAGTGCATACCAAGAAGACCGCATTCATGTCAAGTACCTTTAGTATCGGTGTTGTCATCAACATCTCCTTGAGCCTCTGAAATGCCTCAGCGCATTCCAAACAAACTTGTTGTTCTTCTTCTGCAATTCCGTGATCAGATTTTCTATCTTCGAAAAATCCTCAATGAACCGTAGATAGTATCCCTCTAAACCCATGAAGCTACAAAATTCTAGGACATTTGTCAGCGTAGGCCATTCCATAACAAATATTTTTTGGATCCACAATGATACATTCATTGAAGATGACATTCCCTAAGTAGTGAATCTTCGATTGATAAAATGAGCATTTCGATAGTTTTCCAAAAAAATTGTTCTCTTGTAGACACTGTAGTACCAAGCGCAAGTGATCGTGATGCTCCTCCATCGTCAGAGAATATACAAAAATATAGTCAATGAATACTTGTATGAACTTGTCCAAATATTTGCAGAACACCTCATCCATCAAACTCATAAATACCCCTAGGGCGTTCGTCAGTCCAAATGGTAAAAAAATAAACTCGCAATGTCCAAACCTCATCTTAAAGGCAGTCTTAGGGATGTCTTCCTCCTTGATCCATAACTTGTGATACCCTAATGTCAAATCGATATTTGAAAACACTGTCGCGCCCTTCATCTAATCAAACATATCATGAATCCTTGGAAATGGATATTGATTATTTATCGTTGCCTTGTTCAATTGACGGTATTCAATGCAGAGTCTCCACGACCCATCCTTCTTCCATGTGAAAATAATAGGAACACCCCATGGTGACACACTTGCATGTATAAGTCCTATTTCAAACAACTCCTTTAGTTTCATTTTCAACTCTTATAACTCAGGGGTCAACATCCGATAGAGAGTTCTCTCTATCGGTTCAATTCCTGGTTTTTGGTCGATGGTAAATTCCAATTCCCTCTCCGGTGACATCCTAGGTAACTCCTCCGGCAAGACGTCCGCAAATTCTCACACCACCAGAAGGTTTTCTAGACCTTCTTATATGCCCTTCACATTTAACGCAAGGATCGCATATAACTTAAATCCCTTGCGCATGCTCTTCCACAATTGCAAGGAAGAGATGAACCTTAGGGAAAATCTCTAGTTCCGAACTACAATCACACATCTTTGTCCCTCATCATCGACCAAGCTCAATCATTTCATCTTACAATTGAGTATCGCCTCATGTGATTCCAACCAGTCCATACCGATCACGACATCATTAGACCCTAAGATCGTGACATATAGGTTGTCCCTGGTGTAAAAATATCCCAGGTTAAGGCTATAGGTTGTAACATTCCCTCCAACCTTTTGTTTGGCTCTCAAAGCCATTTATACAAACCTAAACTCGTTATGTTTGACTGCCTTTACCTTAATTATTTTTTGCGCTGGACTAGAAATAAAAGTCTCTGTAGCACCTAGATCTATCAAAATACTAAGGGTCTAGTCAGCGAAGGTAGCTAACGTCTCAAGCACAGTCGATTAGTGCTCTTCCTAGAAATTATTCACCGCTGCATGAATCAGATGGGCCTTGCCCAAATCTCCCATGGTAGTGGGCCCGGATGATCCAGATGCTCTGGTCCTCTCCATTGGGTAGTCATGCTAGTAATGTGGCTCTCCACATGTCCAACATCGCTTCTTCGGCCCAGTACTCCTGGTGCTCGAAGTACAAGCTGGAGACACTGTTGTGGTGCTCTGTAAGGAGTCTTTTGTGGAGGAGGTGGTTACTGAGGTGTAGTGAAAGTGGATCCTCTTTGTATGCCACGAAATCCTTGTGAATATCTAGTTGGTGTCTAATGCTACAATGCACCAGATGACACCTTCCGTAATGGTCTTGCTAGAGTCCTCCTGTGACCCCCATTGATAAGATCATCCTATTCAATGAGGGCCTTTTAGACATCAGCATGCAAGGTTTGAGGAGTCAAAATCCTCACCTTTTCACAAATGTTGACGTTAATTTCGAATAAGAACTTGTTGACCTTAAGTTTCTTGGTATTTAGGTGCAAATCATACCGAAGCAGCTCCATGAAACATGCTTTGTACTCGGGCACCATATGGTCTCCCTGTCGCAATACGTTGAAATTGTTCCACTGATGGTCAATGAATTCCTCAAACGGATACCTCCCCCGGAGCCATTCCTCTAACAGTTACCATGACACATTATCGACTGTTATGTTCAATTGCAACAGGAGCCTCTTCCACCATAGAAGAGCACTCCCCTTTAGTTGAAATACCTCCATGTAGACCTTCATGTTGGAGGTATATTTGAGAAGTGTAAAGCACATCACCATATTCTTCAACCATGCCTCGACGACTGTGTGGTTCTAGGCACGAAAAAACTCAGGAAATTTGACCTTCTCGAATTCATGGTGAATTCTACCAGTACTGACTAGAGTTCATGGCAGACCCTCAGGAAGTGTCAGCACCTTGGCCTCATCTCTATCCAAGTGGCTGATCAGTGCCTCATAAATCCTCTGAATGTACCTCATCATCCCAACCAAATAACTGACAACTATATGCTCTTTCCTGACAACTTGTTCGTCTCCCTTGGGGTTAGACCCCTCGGGTGTGGATGATACTGGGGCCCTCGCACCTCCTTCCCTAATACCCCGTCATCTGCCTCCACAGTGTCATCTAACCATGATTACCTGCATGAATACAAATGAATTTAATTTGAAACATTGTAATCAAATATCTAATCAACGGAAGCCGTAGTGATCCTATGTTGCAGGTTGAACTGGCTCTGATACCATATGTAAAGACCCTTGTCTTTACAACAACATGTGACACATAACCAGTGAAATATGTATTTTTGTTTTAAAAATGAAAGTTACAATGACAACAATCAATCAATGCAACTCAACAACGAACAAAACACACTCAAGTCATGCAACAGAAAAAAATAACGACCTAGCATACGAGCACATTGAGTAGTTGGAAGCAACATAAGACAGTCAATTAGACGATCCTACCCTGCAAGGTTAGGACCTCCAATTCACATAAGAAATTTTGAAGCCCAGGTTCCCATTGATTTTGACAATTTAAGGTCTGAAGGATGGTGACTTTTCTAAGGAACAAGGAGGTGTCTATGTCCCACTCGACACACGCAATATCACACCTACTAAGCTAAAAGAAAACATCAATCAAACCAACCACAATAGCTTCAATGACCAGTAACTAGAACCTTCCCAGCGAGTGAGAGACAATCACAATAACATTACAACAAGTACAATCTTACTTATAAAAACACCATCATCCACAGCGGGAGGCACATTATCCCAAGGTAGGTTTCATATGTGCTTGTCGATCAACCCACAAAATAAGGTATCACATCCCACCTTGCGACTGGTGTGCTAGGGACCCATGCAAAAACAAAATAATTACTAACCTTCTACCAAACATAAAATCTAACAAGCCTAAAATCCACATGAACTAACATACATTATTACTGAAGATGTTATTTTAAAGTTGTAAATAAAAAAGAAAGTGCTAAAAGTGAAGAACTTGTAGTTTGTAAAATCATAGTCTAACTTCTATATGATTTTCTTATTTCATTAAAATCTCTTCACATTAAAACAAGGTTTCAATAAATGCTTATACATATTACGAAGCTGATATCGAATCGAAGAGTTCTATATAAGGTAAAGAAAAGAACTAAAAACAAAACATAATTTTTTGTAAGGTGAAGGATAATGTTCTAAATTTTCAAGTGGAAAGAGGATGTGTTAAAATGAAGACATTTATAGTTTGAAAAAATATAGCCCAAATTTTATAGCCTTTTTCATTAGCAATTGTTGTGTTAGACATTCAATATTTATAAATATTGAGGACCTATCACCTTTATATCAATAGGAAAAACCAATTTAGGATAGATGGGAATAAACAAGTATATCATCAATTGTAGATTTGGTTTAAAAATCATTAACCACATTATGCAAGAAAACAATTGGTGTTATCAACTTGAATAAATTATTGTAATTACTTTTTTTTTTTTTAAGTGCTCATATACATATTACTGAACTAATACCACCAGTTTTAAAGAAATCAAGTTATGGAATAGAACACAATAATAAAAAAAAGAGTAAAATTTGAAGAAATCGAGATAGGGAATATAACACAAATATAAAGGTAAAATTTTGAAGAAATCAAGATGTGGGATAGAACACAACATCTAAATCGTTGTATAATCATTCTACCCACAAGAGGATTGGTTGGGGTCTCTTCAAAATAAGTTTCACATGAATTGACAACACACCTTTCAGAAATTCAAACTTGAAATTATTTATTAACACGCTCATAGACATCATAACAACAATATGTATGAATAGCATGTAACTTTAGTCATGTGATATGTACGATTAGTAAACAATTTTAGATTGTGACTCCGTATGGTATATAATGTTTTTTTTTTCCATTAATTAATGATCGAAGTTGACCATATCAATTCATAATATACTTTATTATTAATTAAATTGAATGTTATATATCTATTTAACCAATTTACTTTGGATAATTGAATCATCAGTTATTTTCATTGATTATATAAAAATTACATGGAACTAAAATCAACCTGCATAATTGAAGACATAAATGAAGGCATCCAAAAAGCTAACTATAGAGGAAATGTATGAACTAATCAACGGAAAAAAAAACAAATTGTTGTAAAATAAACCATCTGTCAGTTAACGCTTCTTACTTAAACATCATGCCATGTAATTTGCGATGAAGCTGGAAGGAAGGGACACTTTTCTTTGGCATGGCAAGATTTGTTGGGTTGAGTAGATTGTTCATGTCGTTTCTGTCACCCAGGATCTGAATCCCTAGGCCGAGATCTAGCTGGCATAGGGTGGGAAAGCATCGTCATCGCACCAACAGGCTGAGACTCAGTTGCTATGGTGGGGGCAAACCAAATGAATACAATTTTTTTTAGGAATTTCAAAGAGAAGACCAGATTACCCAAATCCAAAGGCATGAAGGATTGACGAGATAACGGTGGAAGGTTGGAAACAGGGTATCCATCACAGGTGGTATTCAGTAGGTGGTAGGAAGAAATAGTGTAAAAGAAGGTTGAAACTCATTCCTTCCAACGAAAAATAAAAAACCATCCGTCCTCCAATGCTTTCTCAACCAGGAAGGACACAAGCTCAACAGGGATTGACCAGGGTGCGGTGACATGGTGAACTAGCTAGAGAGAGGGAGAGCGTAGAGATCTACGTCACACTAACACAATTCACCACCAAAGGAATGAAAAGGAATCATGGGCGCAGAGGGAAAATTTGAAGGCAATGTGTTGTTCAAGAACCAGACTAGTTTCTCAAGCTGCTAGAATTATAATAGGATAACCCAGGTTTACAAAGTGGCTAGTTCAAATAATGTTGCGATCCAAATACAAGAAGAAATCAACGCACTAAGGAGTTGTGTGGTATATTAATTTTTTTAACTGGACTGAAACACACTAGAACAAGATTTTAATAGACACATGTTACTTATAAAAACTGGAATACAATGGTCGTTTGCAGTAAAAAAAAAAATTTAATTGAACCCAAAAACACACAGTGAGATAATATTCAAGGACATTTTTAATGCATCACAACAAGCTTAAATCACACAGTGAACTAACGTTCAAAATACATATCTAATTGCATTGCAACAAGATTAAAATAAAATAGGAAAATAAACTCAAGACTATTTGTGCAATGCTACAGGAAACAAACTCAAGAAATAAAACTAGAATGGAAAGAACTAGTTGCGCTATCAGAATTAAAACACAAGAAATAAAACCAGAATGGTCAGAACTAGTTGCGCTATCGAAATTAAAATACATGTAATAAAACTAAGGGACAATTCTTTAAGCAATAAAGAAAATAACTATTGATAAAAATCTCTCTTGGGCGAATCATGAAGTCGTATCAGTAAAAACTCATAGGTCATACAAATCAGTCTTAAAAACAACACAAGTAGCCAAAGCATCCATTCGCTTCTAAATACCGGTGTACCAAGAAGGCACAGAAACAAAAATTTAACTACCTTTCAAGAAAATCAAAGAAACACATATACCTGAGATTAACTATTATTCAATACAAATTATACACATATGTACCATATTGAAATGCAATGCTATGTAGTCATCGTTGATCATGTGCTCCATCTAGCTCTCGCTTGCCAACCGATGAGACCTCACCGGTACCTCCCAGCCAACGCTAAGGGTACTCTTCTTCCCCCTAATCCCCTCAAGCTACAAAGGGGTCACACACACAATACCTAAGACTTCTATCTCTCTGCTCAGCTCGCAAGCTTGAGCTACCACTTGTTACCCAAGTTGGGTATCCCAACTGCCACAAGAGAAATTCATTCAAGATAACATTTTGGCAGCGTAACCTTACGCAAGCCAAAATGTGATCCTCAATACTCCTCCTCTGCCATCCTTTTTATAGATTTTTTGTATTCATTAGTTTGCCAAACTCTCATTAGATTGTTTTTATTAAATTTAATTAGGACAAAGCTCCCTTGTACACATGTCACACGATCCCCTAGTTGCACCAGAAAATCAATTTATAAATTTATTAAATTTTCCTATTTCCCTCACCCACCTAAAAGCATTCCAAAAAACACTCCTCAGTTTCCCATAGTTCCCTTACAATTCTTAAATGATTTACGCCTTACTTAAATCCTAGTTGAGTTCATAATTAGAAAGTTTCAAAGGCTAGATTCCCTACTAAATTAGAAATTTCCTTTTTTCTTAAGTTTCCCCTTTTCTGCCAAGTTCAGATTTAGCAAGTTTAGATAAAAAAATATTTATATTTTTAATAATTTAACCCTCCATTATCCTTGAGGTGTAGGATAGTTGGTGATAGAGTGTTTTGTTAAGGCACTCTGTGAGGATAAAGTCATCGGTTTGAAACCTATGGGAACAAAAAAATCCATCCATGTTAAGGGTTGGTGTGGCTCAGGCCGAGTGTGATCCTAGGGTGATTTTGACAGCTTACATGCCCCTAAGTCGTGATTTCTTAGCCATAGGTTAGTCCCACATGTCACAGACAAACTAACAAACAAAAAAAAAAATTAACCCTTCATTACAAATTTTACTTTAATAATTAATGTTGAATTTTCTTTACCCCCTTCTTGTTACATGTCTAATTAGTTTTGTTTTTTTGTTCAAAGATTCTACTTAGACCTAGGTTTTAAATTCACTAGGATTGGCAACAATACTTAAGGGAAATTTTTTTTTTTAAACTTTACTCATCACATCTTTTATTTTAAGGATGGTCATGTCTTAAGGAGGAATAGTTTTATAGGCACTAAGTTTATTAACTTACCATAGTTAAAATTGCAACATGCCCTTTAGGATGCACTACGTTCTCCAAGAGTGTCGCTCACCTCTTTCTATTTTATTCGTGCGACGTGCCCTTCAAGAAGCACTACCTGCTCCAAGGGTGCCACTCGCCTCTTGACTGAATTTGGTAGACGTTAAACCCGTCGAGTCAATACTCTGTTAGGTGATCTTGTGGGAGACTAAGGGCCTCTAGGCAATAAGGACCCTCCCTTATTACATTCCCATTAGAATCATCTTGAGTGACTTTCACAGTCTTCCCTCATGACATCGTGGGTCATATCGAACTAGGTAATATTCAACCTACAGTTCGAGCCATGGCGGGAGTGCTCGTAGGATATGGCATGGTTGCTACCACACCTCTCCCTCAATGTCTCTGGTTGTTGTGCGTGACCCCTTTACTCCAAATGTGAGTCTAGTCGGCAAGCTATCATCAGGCTGCATGCATTAATGAAACATGTGAGAGACAACAATAAACATCATAATATCTAATCATATTTACATATGTCACATCAACACATTCAAACACTAACATTGTAGTCCCTCACTCGATCCAGAGTCTAAGGAGTTTAATCGATGCCTCGACATCCTCTAATGTACAGAGTCCTAGACACTTAGGAGAATCCAGTCAATAACACCTGTCATTGTAAATACAAAAAATAAACATATCATCAAGTCCACAATATCTCATAATCATAATCAAAACAACCAATAGTATAATGACCTGGATCACTTGCATGCAAGTGTCCCCAAAGAATAACTTTTCTCAGTGTGCACAAGAGCGGGATGCTAAACCCTCTAACTGATCAACAAATTAAAAAGAATGAGCATTCCAAACTTCTGGTGGCCTAGTTCTACCCTTTAGCAGTCAAGTGCAAACTTTAGGACCAATAATAACTATGAAGTTCTTTAGACAGCTCTACAGGAACTTCAATCAAAGAATAGAGAAAGTGAGTCATACTTATAGTTTCTGGGATTTTTTTCATAAGAGAAGCATCGAACAGATAAAGAGAAAGTAATGCAGGGTTGTTGAAATAAAGTTATTGTACTGTCAACTTGAGCGTAGTTATAACAATGAAGAACTTGAATTTTAATTTTTTGTGGTTGAAAGAATATTTCCATTTGACTTCAGCTAGCATATATACTTTTTATTTTCAAAATATTTCCAAAGAAGAATTTTGGTAATTTCAGTAATCAAGTAAAACTGGTTAAATGAGCTACATATTACATTTTCTCCACAGAGCCCGCATTAAAAGGCAACACGGGTCTTGTATACTCCTTAAGATCATAGAAACAATGCTAAGATCATGAATCCATTATCTAGTCATAATCCAAAAACCATGCCCTTGAGAACCTTGAACTACAACACCAAAGCAGATGATGCAAATCTTGGAAAACACAACACAGGGAAAAAACAACAAAGATTGGGTACTGTATCCCCTCTATAACCAAATTCCCAAATGGGCACCAAGAAATTTGTCGATTGCTATATTACTATGAACCAAGATCACTATGAAAATTTTCTTCTGATATTACTATGAACCAAGATCACGTTGACCTAACAAAGTTCTAACATTACTAGTTCTAGAAAAGAATGTCAATGTTTAACTTAAGGGAGTTTCAACAATGCGGAATTTGCAATATTATTGAAAATGCCTGATGGTTCTATTCATAAGAGCAAGCAATTTTGACACCTCAAATGATGGACATGATTTATTCACAATTGGGTAGTTTGTATGAGGTCTTTCCTCATGCTTTTCATTCCTGGACTCAACAATATTACGCATCTCCAGTTCACTTTGTCATGGTAGTGCAAAACTTTATTCATATCTTCATTGGGTAACATGGATAGAGACAGATCAAAGTGCTTCATTTCTTGTCAGTGCATGATATGTAATTTTTTTTTTGGTTCAGCCGATATGCAGTATGGCATTGTCCTAATTTAAGGTAAATTTTCTATGGACGTGGAAGTCACGTAGCATGTAGATAATGTTTTCCTTTTTCTACAGGTATATTTCATATGGAAATTCTATAAACCCAGGAAGCACATTTTGTAATATAGGTTGTCTAATTGTACAGTGTACAATTGTGTTGCTAAGTGTTCGGATAACATCGTTGATACAATGACTATATATGTAAAGGCATTTTGCACTGCATCATAGACAATCAATTGTTCCATCATTTATGAATGCAAAGGTAGAAGCAAGAGAATTTCAATTGGCACATACAGGCTCGAAGTGGGTCGAGTAGGCATTTGTTGCAAACAAAATACCCTCAACCTGCACACATGAGAATAGTAGTTAATATATTGAACAATATAATATATATGTGTACAACAAAAAAGTTGCACAAAACTATTGAAGGAATTTTATTTTTTTTGCAAATTGGTCGTGGAGGTGTATATGTATACGTACAACAGTTTTGGAGTTATTTAGTTTCTTGAGATTTTGCACTATGTCTATTCACAATTCTGCTACAAATGTTTTCGGGTTGTGAGAAATATCCTTTCATTAACATCTCTTTTCTTCTTTATATTTTTGAACAACATAATTGGAAATTTCCCTTTATGCAATTGTTGTTCCATTGAGGAAAATAAACTTACATAGGTGTTGAACAATTGTAGCTACATGTTAAGCCCTAATATTGGCTCATTACCCCTTAATTGGGGCATATTATATTAGTAATGTTATTTTATTTATGTCAGCTTTAGGCCATTAGTTGTAATTATACCTCCTAGTCTCCTATATATACCAAGGAGACATTTTCATTTGGAATCATCTTATACTTGAACATTTAAGTGGGGTTGATCAAAATCTGGACCAGGGGTCTAAAATTTGCTCAATTTTCAAAGTGCTCGGAACACTATGAAAATGGTGCCATTGTATCTGTCTCGTCTTTCTGATTCCGGCGGTATATTTACTTTCGCAAACGGAGTCTGTATGAAGAAGTTATCGCGATCTGTTCGTCGAGCCAAACAGCTAAAAAAGAGGATGCTGACTGGGCAGGCCGTACAACTGATGTGGCAGAGGCCGTACAACTGACGTGATGACCGTACATTTCATACGAGGACGTGGCAGGCCGTACAACCCGTACGCTGATGTGGCAATTTTTTGATTGGTTGAATGTGGACGAGTTATGTGGTGACATGTGGCATGATTTTATGCAATGGGAAGGTGCCACGTGGCCCAATTAAGGGCTGCCACATGGCACCCGTTTATTGGCTAAGGGTTAATTGGTTCGTTGTTTAAAATTTTGATAGTTACCGAAATCGAACACCGGACCTCTATCCACCGTGGAAGACTTAACATAATCTGCGTTTGCCAACGCGCCACATAAGGTTTCTTACTATCAATACATGTTTAAAATTATATCAATTGAAACTATTGTTATGTTGGCGGGGGTTCGGGCCAGGGATTAGCCCCAACCCGTGGTCGCGTGCTTTTTCAATCATGTGACCATCGATTTATACACTGGCGCATTTTACAACACAGCCCCGGTCACACATCATATTCATATGACCGCCGACCGTTTGCCACCCGGAACGCGCGTGCATTTCAAATGGAGCACTAGCCCACGGTTTTATTACCACGCCATGTGACCAGTCATAGCACGTTGGGCGTGCGCGGGATTTATGTATGGTTTATGCCACGGTTATTGGGTGGCATGTGACCGTTTTATGCGTGGGGTTTTAGCACTATAACCCACAGGTTATGCTATTATATAAAGTGTGCACAGTGGTAACATTTGCGGGGGTGTTTATTTATAGCCCTCGGTTTCGTTCAAACATATGACCACATTTTATATGCGCGCGCGGGGTTAAGTTACCACCCGGTTCCATGTGGTATAACATATGACCGTTCCTTTGGTCTTGAATGGTGCCGGAGGGTGTTGCAAATATGACCCGCGGTCATATTGCGTTAACATGTGACCAATGTTTAAAATATTCGCGCGGTTTAAATTAAACAGCCCCCGGTCACAGCCACGTTGCATACGACCATTTCCTTTGTTTATTGGCGCGCGGGGTTACAAATGTTACCCGTGGTTTTATGCTGGAACACATATGACCATTCCGTTTGTTGAATGGCGCGCCGGGGGTATTCAAATATTAGAGCCTCGGTCACATATGTTATGTCATATGACCCGACTCCACAGTCGCGCGGGATTAGTTTGGTAACATTAACCTTTGGTTAAATTACAACGCCACATACGACCACGATTTGAATTTTGTGCGCGGTTTTATTTTGGGTTCAAATGGTGAACACCCACGCGCCTGGACACATGTCGAGTCCTGATTCAACCATGTAACAGAGCCCTTTTTGCGCGGGGAACGTGGCCATATGGCCGCCCATGCGCCCAACACCTCCGTCCTTGGGGGCCTTAGTTCCGCTAACGGTTCGACAAATTGGCACATTTTGTGGGATGCGCGTGTGTGCTGAGTTTAGGCACCGAAAATGCTCAGAGGAGATTCATTCACCCACAGGTGCAGAATGGCGAACCAGTAACAGAGCTTGAAGGGGGGAAATGGCAGAAAGCATAACTTCTTCAGTTTTTGACCAAATCAGGTGCTGTAAAAGCCCAGCTAGGGGTTTTTGGACATTTTGACTCCATTGGTGATGTTTTCACAGGGATTTGGAGACTTCTAATACAAGTTTTAACCATTGAATTTTGAGGAAGCTCCAGGAAGCTTGAAGCCCTCATTGTTTGAGGCATTGCTCAGATGAGCCCATGTCCATTTTCTGAGACTGAATAGTCATTTTTGACTGATTATTGTGCTATGAACACATTGGGATAGGTTTCAGATCCATTGGAGGACTTTTATAGGTGTTTTTGCCACATTGAAGATCAGAGAAGCTTGGAGGCCACATGTAGAAGAGGTCATTACTGGATGAGACAAGATCCATTTTCAGAGTTCTAATAGTCAATTTTGGGGTTTTTGTGTATTCTGAACCCAATGGTA
>JZKD02S1673297.1:1081305-1101708 GCA_000966675.3 Picea glauca
TAAAAGGAGGTTGCCCCCTCAAAGAGGCTTATTATTTGAAATTATCTCTTTTTCAAGGCATTGAGTACTTTTTCTGAGGTTTTTCTATGCTATATTGATATTTGGTTCTTAACACTGCACCATGGAAAAATTTAATAGTTGTGTAAGATGTCTGATATATCTGAGCATGTCAAAGGAAAGGACAAAAAAAATAGATATGGAAAAAACTACCATTGCCTTGTCATTGTCCGAGTGTCCATCTTTTATATGGAGAAGATTTTGCGAGCCAACTTTTCTTCCAAATGTGACAGTTGCACCAATGGTTCCAATTGGACAAATGTTATTGTTCCCTGCAAATTGGTTGATTATTGTGTATGGTACAAAATGATATTCCGAGAAAACCGTAGGAACTTTTTCGACAAGACTTGTTTCATTGAGCAATATAATTTGATCGCAATCACCATGGTCATATACTATTTTCGGTAATATATTGAAATTTGTAATGGATATCCAATTACATGGGAAGATATTATTTGCATGTTTCTAGACAAGTTGTGTAGGGATAGTCAGTGTAACTGTCATCATGGCTTCATTGTCTATCATGTCTTTACGCATAATGCATATACTTTTGTTTTCTTTGTCAAAGTAGGTGTTATACATGACCATTATGTCTACGATGAAAAGTTGTCTAGTTCAGCTGTTGTTCAAGCCTTCTATTGATAGTATATTGGGTGGTATAATTTTAGACCTTGTGACATTTTTCTGAATAGGAAAATTAATGTGAGTGGCAGTGTGTATATCTTTTTTTTTTTTTTTTTTTGCATCAATGTACAAGTAGATGCAAAATTTTGATAAAGTATGCAGGTTAGAGTTTTGTAACCATACCTCTTAGCCTCTTGACCTTGCACTATGTTGGGTGTTTCACTTGTACTCATTAATACTTCTTGTTAACTAAAAAGTATGTGTTGTAAATGAAATCAACATATTTACCATGACATATATGAACAAATAACAGAGGATATTTGTTTCCTAAACATAGCAAGAGCATAATCTATGAATATTTACCTTTGGCCTTGTAGTTTTGTTGATGTTTGTGATGATTCACTACTCATGCCCATGTCACTTTTCCAACCTTTTATGATGCAAACATATGTACATCGAAAATGACAACAACTACATATGCATATGCATTGTAAATTGTTCATAATTGATATGGATGTATATTAAGAACATGCATTGTGTTTGATTTACTATTATTGTTGTTATACCTTTTGGAAGATTCTACTTCACATTCCTCTGCTATGGAACATAAGACTTCATACTCTTGTTCAATTAGTCTATTTTTTTCAATGTAGCAATGTAAGGAACAAAATGGACATGAAGCTAAGTTTCTATGTAGGAACACATGTAAAAAGATTAAAGACAATTTTATTTATTTCAATGTAGCAGCACATAAAATACAATTGACATGAAGATAAGTTAATATGTAGGATGATATGTAGTATCTACATATAAAAAAAAATGAGTTGCAAATGAGTAGAATAAATATACACAGAATAAATGAAATACAAAGAAATGGAGTATGGAATAAAGGTAGAAGCATGCACCTTAGTATGTCTTCTTCTAGATTTCTGGTTAAGATTTCTTCGTCTTTTCCATTTATTGTATTTGTTTCAATGAAGGAAAGTACAAAATACAATGAACATGAATGTAAGTTGGTATGTAAGGAAAAACAAGGAATATGTACATATAGTAAATTAGAATCAAAGGAATAAAGTAGCATATAGTGTTAGTAGCATGTACCTATTTTTTTCTTGATCTAGGTTTTTTAGTTATATAGAATCCTTTCTATCCAAAATCTATTACAAACCAGAAAAAATAAGAAGTTTGATGATCCTATCTAAATAATTGGGTTTTGTGCAACAAGTTAGCCAGATATGTTTTGATACATGGAAATATGATTTTGTAATATGCTTGATGTATATTTCATAATTCAAGTACAATAAAAAGTGTATCATGATCAGACTAGTATGTGTCTAAGATAAAGAGGGTGTATTGTGAAATAGGAACATTTGACTATACATGGTCAATAAGTGTGTTTTGTACATGGTTTATATTATGCAAAAGAAAGCAGAGACTGTAATTGAACATGTAGTTTTCCAATTGTTTTTTTATTGCACTATTTTGTAGCATGTCAATTTTGAAGTCTCCTAGAATGATAATGGATTCATTCAAATGTAAATGTTGTAATTCATTTGAAACAAAATTCAATATGTTGGGAAATGTTGCATGCAAAGAGGCATAGATATTCCATATTGAAATTTCTAATTCATGGAAGATTACTCTTGCTAGCACCATCTCAACATTTTTTTCTTCGAAATACATAAGCTCCAAAATTGTTACATGTTTTTTCCCTAATATCATCAATCCATGTATAATATAACTTGATATGCAATTGTGATTTGGAAATTGTTTTTTTTGCATACATAATGCCATGTATGTTTCTTGCAAGAACATAATATCAGATTGCATTGTTTCATAGTCATTGAGTATATCATCCATATGTGCATGTAGGATATGCATGTTAAGTGAGATAATTGATACAAATGAGTTTGTTTGTATGGATTGGTAACCATATTGTAGGTGTCATTTTTGTAAATGTGTTGAACCTGCACAAAATAGATCTAGCTAGAAAATACTACACACATTTGCAAAGAGAAATTAAGAAAGAAGAAGCAAGATAGAAATAATGGAAGAATTCTCATTAACCATATTCCACACTCAAAGAGTGAATAATTTACAATATATATAGGATAAATGAGTAAATAATGAGCCATAGTGGTGGTCTATATTGATATGGACACACACCAGTAGTTACAAGAGTAAACTGCCACCTAGTCTAGTCTCTCAGGCAATTACGAGAGTGAACTGCCACCTAGCTGAGTTAACTAGTCAACTAGTCTTCAGTTAACTGACTGAACAAAGAGTAGTGAGTTGGTGATGATCCCAGTGTTGCATGGTGACAAAACCAATGCAACATCTAAACTCAACTCAACTAGTCAAACTGAAGTGTCAACTGAAAGACAATATTCTCCAGGTGGAATATTCTCCCCTAAAATATAGGAGACTGGATAGTGACTAATTATGACTAATAAACAAGGAATAACCTTAGGAAAAATAAATCCTAGGTGTGTGTGAAGCAACTCCAACAATTTTTCACTAGTCTGAAGGCATTTCATTTCAGTATCAACTTTATGTTTGAATTTGAAGTTATCTTTTGTAAGAGGGCTTAGCAAATACAAGGAGTCGATTATTTTGACACGAGACAAAGCTTTGTATACAACTCCATGTATTTGTATCTGAGTAGGGTCAAATCCAACACTATCAAGTGTTAGCCCTTGTGATCTGTGGAGTGTATGTGCACATGCACATTTAATTGAAAACTATTTTCGAATCTTCAGTTGACATGTCTTTGCCTATGTCAATACTGGTTTTGATATTCATAATATAGGTGTCCAATTGTGCGAAGTGTTTGAATTATATAGATAATCTAACTTGTTTTCTTGTCAGTGGCTAATATGTGAGTCATGGAACTTAATCCAAAGGAAATCAACCTTTTATGTTTTGGTATAAGATTTGAGTATTCCATCTTCACCATTCACCAAGCCATCCTATCAATCGTAGTTGCGGGCATATATTTCAACTAGCATGTCTAATTTTAGGACAAGTTACAAAGGAAAAGTGGTTTTATGTTGATGACATGGTACATTTTCATGGTTGTCTTCTTCAAGGTCAATTGAATTGATGATGATATCATTGTCAGGCATGAGTGATAGCATGTACCTATTATGGATTGCAACATCCTTATTATTGTAGAAAAAGTAATGGAAGGTTGGATCTGTTGGTGCAGGTCACATGAACCTTGAATTGATATATGTTAAGTCATCACATGTTTGGTTGTTTGCCAGCATTATATTCATAATTGCAATAAATGTTTCATTTTCCTAGTGCATTGTAGCATGCAATTCAAATCATTTTATGTTTTGTTTCCAAAATTCATTCATGATTGTTTTCATATTGACCGTAGGTTGTTAAAATAGCAAATAATCTTGTATGGGTTGCACCTGGTAAACATCCCCACAGAATATCATGTCAATGTCCCCAAAGTATTTGGTGTGCACATGTTTTATGTTTGTCAGTTGATTGTCAATGGAATATAAGAAGCGACTTCAAATCAAACATGCCTCATATATGAAGACAAGTTGTAGTTCATCATAAATCTTAGACAATGTATCTAACATTTCCTTGTTGAGTGGAAGTGTAATAAATATCAATTTCGTCATCAAAAGAAAAAATTGTTCTATGGCACAATAAGCTCTAAACTTCGTAAAGTAGATTTATAAATAGGAGATGACATCCTTATTGAATTTCTGTGATACCCATGTATTCAAACTTCTTTCTAGCATTACAGAGCCATAAACTAGTGTTTGCCTCTTTGTGAAGTCATGCTATCATTTGTGAAGGATTAAGGTGTAAATAACTTGTAACACAAGGGAACCAGGCATGGTCTAGTGCTTAAGAACTCATTCTCTTCTTTAGTACATGTTCCCTCTAAACACGTCCAAGACTAACTCTAAGGCCTAGAATGACTATGTACACAAGGTAAATGAGGTCGAACCTAAATTTTAACTATTCTCGAATTATTTGAAGTGTTTTGTGGTTTGTTTTCTGGACTATGAAGGCATCCTCGACGATTCTTTGGTTGGCTGAAGATCCTTTCCCATGTCTAAAGCTAACCAACTTTCTAACTAGAAACACACCCCAATAAGACAATTAGATTGTAACTTACCAAGTTTTAACTAAACTAACCATTGGTGCTAGCAACGACTAAGGTTGATCAACCTGATACATAGGTTCTTGAAAAGACCCAGACTGACCCTCATAAATAAGACTGGAGGTGCTAGACAATCATGAGTAAATTCTCTGATTGGCCATTAAAGGAGGTGGGTGAGGAACGAGGCCAACCCTATACCCTCAACCAACCCAAGCACACCAAAACACTCATGTCACTTGGCCTACTTTTCCTATTGTACCCACTTCATTTAACATGCATCGTTTCGTGTTTAGGGTAGTGGCCAATATTCATTGTCTCATTAGCGAGTCTGTTTTGGAAGGGTTTTGTGTTTTGTTTGCATTGTTCATGACTTTTACCTACAATGGGTTGAGTAGTATGGAGCGCTTCCCAGCTATTGCTACTATCGGTACATGACAATATTACTTCCATATTCAATACTGAGTTGTACAACAAGATCATTCACTCTGCTTGATTTACTGTTCCCATGATTTTCCCCAAGTGTTCTATGCGAATGATGACTTGCCCATGGCTCGTATGATCTCCCCTGAAATCGTTGTTGAATTTCCTCTTCATGAAGTTCCCCATGGTGCTATGTCAGATTTATGGTCAGGGTTTATTTGACTAGCGTTTTGTAACAACCCCATGTATACCTATTTTTCGGTACTAAAATTTAACCGGTATATAGTTGATTATTTTTCTTGTCGTCTACAAAGATAGGGGTTTTTGTTCACTTTAATCAGTTCCCATCTTATCAATGAGTGCTTAAGTTTGCAATTTCCCCATTGAGACTCTCCCTAAACAATTAGTAATCAAGCTATCCATTAGGTAATACTTAGACCCTAACTATGTCTAAAGAAAACTAGGGTTATTCTCTTCATGCCCACTTACTCATAATCTGAATGAGGATGAAGACGTATAAAACTGGAGTCTTCGTTGTGGTGTTGTTCCTGCATGTTTCTCTAAATTATTTGTATGGTATTGTATATATTAAAGGTTCGGTATAATTTTATTTTCTTTGTCCTTTATCTAATTTACTTAAACCTCATATTTACGCCTATCATGCGGCTTGTATAAATCTCCAGAAATCATTATTTCTTTTTTTTTTCTCTATATTATTAGTTGGATTGATCTCGGATGCTTGTTACTAATGATGCCCCCCCCCCTTTGTTTTGCGAGGGTACCAATCAGGGAGATTCAGGCTCCTCCTCCCCCTTTGGGTCTGGACGATGCACGGTGGTTGCAGCAAAGAAGCTGTTGGATTTCCCCATCCATAGTTAAGTGTTATTCTAGTTATAAGTTTCTATTTCATTAAATCCTTTCCTATATGTAGAATGAGTTGTAATGGTTTTGCCCCAATGTTTGCAGGGTTTCGGCTACGCCGATACTTGGAGGACAACCACTGTCGTCTGCGTGAAAGGTAATTGAGTTCCATTATGCCCTCCTCCAGAAGCTGTGGAAATTTCAGTCATAAGGTTTTATTCTCTATGATAGAGGTTATTTAATGTTGTGATACTTAGGTTCTTAAATTCCACAGCCCAAATGAGGGTTGATTTCAAAACTAAAGGATTGGCCGAAAATGCTCAATCTGATTTTATTATGTTCTAACTTGACATTTTAAGAAGTAAATAGGATTATATTTTCTCACAATCGAATTAATATGAAGTTAGTTCTTTCACTCATGTAGCTTCACTTTAAATATTTAACTTCGTCGATCCTTGGCAGTATAGGATATGTTGGGTGTATAGCCTTTTTATCTTACAATTGCAATATTTTAGACTGAACTCGAAATTAATTAGACGGACTGCTTATTTCACTCTGACATGTAGCCAAGTTTTTCTCTTGCCCTATCTTACTTATGTGCAAATGGAATGTCTGAAACTATAATATTTCCTGTCATGAATGGTATTGACTGGTCCATGTCTTAGGTAATAATACAGTGCTGGATTAAAAGTTTATGAATTATGTCATTTATGCCTAGTTTAATTTCTTTATAAAAAAATAATCATATGCAAAGGGACATTCGCTGAGGATGAAATATCCTACTTCTTCAACCTAAGGGAGTATTTATGTCAAACGAGCAGGCATATGTATACTCAAACTACTTCTATGAGTTTCACAATAGCTTTTCATAAATCCCTACTTGTTTATACTTGTCCTCTTTCTTTCATTCTAAGAAAATGCATGTGTAACAGAGTTTAAATTTCGTCTTCACTAACAGGTTCTAACAGCTTTAATCTATAGGTATGTACATATACTATACATCAAGACAAAGTTTGGTACTATGATGAGACCTAGGAGGAGTCTCCAGACTCTCTGTTAGGGGTATTTTCTTTACTCAGAAAATAGTTTATTACTGATAGACAAATGAGTTTTCTGGTATAATAAAACAATCGCTCGTTGTGTAATAAAATTTTCTGTTAGAGTTACTAGATTCTCTTTTAATCAATGTTAACTGTAAAAGACACCAACAGAAAATAGATTTGTACATCTATGTATATATTTGTAATTTCATTTTATCATATAAGTTCATAAATATATACAAAAGTTCCATAGGATCTATATTTGACTTTCTGGAAATTTTAATTATAGAATTGGATATAGTCTTGTTTACATATATGTATATCTATATACTTGATCAATTCTAGTTATACATAGACAAATCTGTCTGCAATTTAATTACAGACAGGAGACACATAATTGAGGTTAATCTACTCCTTTCCATATTCAGTTATATGCATACTTATAGGTGCTTCTGTCTAGCATTCTAATTATAGGAGGGACAATTCTAGAATTTGGTAGTCTATCACAACTTCACACAAACAGACAAATTACATCCATGAAAAAAATACTTCACCTTCCGCAAGAGATAAATTTTAGCAATCATATGTAATCATTCAAGAAGACATATTACAGTAATAGATATAACCCTTCACACAGATGCCTTCCAACAAATAGACATAATCATTCAAATAGATGCATTACAACAATTATATATAGTTATTCAAATAGAGAAAGGTAGATAAACATATTTGAACCAGCTCACAGGAGACAAAGGGAACAACCACGTTCCTCCCAACTGTAGAATAGGGCAGCCAAATCACTTGCCCAATTAAACCCCTAGCCTGACCATCCATGAGGAATAACTCAAAAATCCTTCCAATAAATGTCGTTCAACTTCAACACTCTGCTCCTTGCCTCACACTTAGCAAGTAGTGTTCATAAAAACAAGCAATAGATCTTATTTTCCCCCAGCATACTAGGCAACCTCCTACCTCCTCACATATGTTATTTATTCAACAATGTTTTTGCCAAGGTCTTTTTTCCCTCCCTTGGGAATTTTCATAGATTTCTAAATCCCTGATTTTCAGGGGCTGCCAATGGACAAATATCTGATTTGCCACTTGTAACAATCAGCCCAGAGGTGGTTCCAACAGGTTCCCCACTCATGGAGTCATGGTCATCTAATTTTAACATGGTTGTTCCATTTGTCCTCGTGCAATAAATATAAAATATTTTGTTTTCATAGACGTGTCATAGTCAAATAGTTAGTTGGGTCAAATCAGATCTCTGCCCAATAGTCATAATAATTAATTTCAATTTATCAAATTCGAAATTCGGAATTGCCATAAATGTCAAAAATTTTCCAAATTCAAATTTACTAAAAACAAAATAATTTTCCAGCAAATTTTAAATTTCAAAAATACTTTAATTTTTTTGGGGATGTCACATCCTTTCCCCCTTCAATAAAACACTATCCTCATTGTTTGTTCCTTTGTTGGAACATGATTGGATGATATTTATGCAAATCTCCCTCCAACTCCTAAGTGGCCTCCTTAGGACTAAAGTGCTTCCATTACACCTTTACTTGAGCGACGACTCTGTTCCGAAGTGTTATTTATCTCTAGTTCAGAATATGTAGGAGTTCCACCTGGAACTCGCCTTCGGGTTCCACTTGCACCAAGTTCCAATCAATCATATGAGTAGGGTCATGAACATACTTTTTCAACAAAGAAACATGAAATACATTATGAATTCTTAGATTAGCTGGAAGTGCAAGTTGGTATGCTATGGGTCCAATTCGAGTTAGTATCTTGAAGGGCCCACAAAACCTGCGTGCCAGCTTGGCACAATTTCCTAACTTCAATGAACGTTTTTAGGCTTTGACCTTCAAATAAACATGGTCTCCCACTTGAAATTCCAAGTGTCTGCTTTTATGATCTGCATAGCTCTTCTGTATGTCTTGTTCTTCTTTTAAGTTATGTTGTACCTTTCTTACCATATCCACCATTTCTTGGAGCATCTCTGGTCAAACCATGAGTCTGTCAACTGGTTTATTCCAACTAATCAGAGTCGTACACTTTCTGCCATACAGTACCTCGAAAGGTCTTAACTTAGCCAAAGTTTGGTACCCATTTTTATATGGAAATTCTACCAGGTGTAGATTGTCTTCCCACTTGTTTGGTTTTGTTCTTACATCCATGCGGAGCATATCCTCTACGATTTGGTTTGTCCTTTGGGTCTATCCATCTGTTTGTGGGTGATAACTCGTACTGAAATTCAAATTATTATTTAGTCTCTATCTGAAATCACCATTTTAGGAATACCATGCAGTCTAAAAATTTATTTCATAAATATTTTAGCAATATTTATAGCTTTAAAAGTAGACTTTATAGGAATAAAGTGTGCAGACTTACTGAGTTTATTTATTACAACCATAATAGAATCATTTTGTTTCTGAGTTTTAAGAAAACCTATTATAAAGTCCAACGATATGGTCTCCCATTTTTATTCTGGCACTAGTAATGGCTATAATAGACCGGCTGGATGCTCATGTTCAACCTTAACCTGCTAACAATCTCGGCACCTAGCCAAGTATTATGTTGTTTCGCCCTTCATATTGGGCCAGTAAAATAGTTTTCTAAGTTCTTTTATCGTTTTCTGATATCCTGGATGGCCAGAATATGGTTTCTTATGCACTTTGTCCAGGACTATTAACTTTAACTCTGCTGAATCTGGTATGTAAAGTCTTTTTTTAAATTGTAATAGTCCCTTCTTGTCGATTCTTAGATCTGGTTTATCATAGGTTCCGGTATTGTTTTGTAATTCTTCCATTATCTTAGTGTAATTTTCATCGTTAATACCTATTGTTCTTATTCTCTGTTCCAGATCACTTTCTTCTATACTGACATTTATTTTGAATGATCCATGGACTCTTCTGCTTATGGCATCTGCTACCTTATTTTCCTTACCCTTGATATGTCTTACCTCAAAGTCGAATTTTCTTAAGAAGGCTAGCCATATTGCTTGCCTTACATTAAGATCTGGCTGACTGAGCAAATATTTCACTACGCTATTATCTGTTAGTAATAGAAATTTTTTGCCCATTATGTAGTGTCGCCACTTTTTTAAGGCATGTATTACTGCTGCCAATTCTACGTCATGAGTGACGTAGTTTCTCTCATGCTCTTTTAATTTTCGGGACTCATAACAAATCACGTGTCTTTCTTGAGTTAGGACACCACCTAGTCCTTCTTTACTCGCATCAACATAGACAATAAAGTATTTATCTGGGTCTACTACCTTCAATATGGGTGCAGTTGTCAATAATTCCTTTAGCTTGTTAAAACTATCTTGGCACTTCTGTGACCAATTAAACTCGGTCCCTTTCTTTTGTAATGACATGATAGGGTAGGCTATTTTGGAAAACCCCTCCATAAATCTACGATAATATCCGTTGATTCCCATGAATGACCGGATATCCACAACATCCTTAGGTACCGACCATTCCATGATGGATTTTACTTTCTCAGAGTCTACGACAATGCCTTCTGTTGAAATTACACGTACTAGATATTGTATTATCTTTTGATAAAAGTCACACTTATCAAATTTGGCATAAAAGTTGTGTTTCCTCAATGTTTGAAGAATTTTTCTTAAGTGTTCTTCATGTTCTTCCTCTGTTTTCGAATAGACAATAATATCATCGATAAATACTAGTACAAATTTGTTTAAGTACTGACTAAAAATATTGTTCATCAGACACATAAACGTGGATGGTGCGTTAGTGAGTCCGAAAGGTATGTCTACAAATTCATAGTGTCCATATCTAGTTCAAAAGGATGTTTTGCTTATATCTTCATCCTTTATCCTAACTTGATGATAACCGGATCATGAATCCAATTTCAAAAAGATATGGCCCCACCTACTTGATCAAACAGGTCATTTATCCTAGGTAAGGGGTACTTGTTCTTAATAGTTATTTTATTCAATTGTCTATAATTGATACAAATTATTAGAGTAATGTATTTCTTTTTCACAAAGAGGACTGGTGCCCCCCATGGTGAAACACTCGGTCTGATATACTCTTTGTCCAACAATTCTTGTAATTGTATTTTTAATTCTGTCAATTCTGGCAAACTCATTCGGTAAGGTGCTTTTGAGATAGGGGCTGAAACAGGTAGCAGGTCTATGGAGAATTCTATTTCCATTCTAGGAGGTAATTCCGGTATCTCATCCACAAACATGTCTCTAAATTCACGTAGGACAACAAAGTCTTCTAACTTTGGCTTATCTTCTTTTTCTAAAAAATTCATTACTTGGATGGCATCAACTTGACATCCCTTTCTCATACATTTCTTGAATTGCATCGCTGAAACTTGTCTAATTGATACAGGTTTTGGTATACCTTGGGTTGTTGTAGTAGTTCCATAATCGTCTTTATAGTTAAGTGTCCTTGAATAACAATCTAGTACTGCCTTGTGCTTTTCCAACCAATCCATTCCGATAATCATATCATAAGATCCTAGTGGTAGGATATTCAAATTTGTTCTTATGTTTTGACCATCTAAGTTGAACTCGAAATCAGAAATAAGGTCGACTACTTTCCTTTTTGTTCCTGTTGCTAGTTGTAGTAGCCATGATTTTACGTGCTTCAGTTTATTAAGTTTATTTGACTCTACTACATGAGGAGTAGTATAACTTAAGTAGATCCAGGGTCAATTAAAACATAAATTCGAGTGTTATTGATTTTACCTTTGATTTCTACCACAGAGGACTGGTGGTCATCTTGCTGACCATTTATGGTTGCATTTATCCGATGCAGGCTTCTGCCCACGTAACCCACCATCGAGGCTTCCTGCAAATTATGAACAACAATTCTGTTTGTTGAAATAAAACGTGGACAGTTTCTCCTTAGATGAGGTTCTCCACATGCCCATCACTTTAATGGTTCACAGGGGTTGTCCCCAAACTTCTTCATTCCCAGATTTATCGGTTTACCGCTGCATTGCGTATTTGGATGGTTGGAGTGAAAATATTTTCTTGGAAATCTTTTTTCTGCATTCTGATAAGGGGTTGACTGGCATCCCTTCTTCCGCTGGTTCATTCGATCTTGTTTCTTATCCTTATAGGCTTTGGGAAACTATGCTCGTTGTTTATACTGATCGTAGAACATTCGTGCTTTCTTCAATTTTTCATTATCGACTTTGAAAACTTGCAGTTCAACAATGAGATTCCTCATTGTTTCTAGAACTTCGGTAGGTTATCTTCTGTCACGATTTTGGCTCTGATTTTTAGGATGCCCTTGTTCTGGATTCCCATCAAGTTTGATTTCTATGTTATCCTGAGCTGCCATGATTAATACAAAATAGAAAAGGTTTTATGTTTGTAACAGTAAAAGTTTGTTAGTTTTTCCATAAACAGAAATATGTGCTAAGTAAATCAGGTGGCCCTATTTAAGGTCCAACTGTTGTAAGATTTGGCTTTGATACCATATGTAATAATCCTCAATTTTGTCATAAAAAAAAATAATTTCTTCTATGGTGCAATAAGCTCTAAACTTCGTAAAGTAGATTTATAAAAAGGAGATGACATCCTTATTGAATTTTTGTGATACCCATGTATTCAAACTTCTTTCTAGCATTACATATCCATACACTAGCATTCGCCTCTTTGTGAAGTCATACTAGCATTTGTGAAGGATTAAGGTGTAAATAACTTGTAACACAAGGGAACTAGGCATGGTATAGTGCTTAAGAACACATTCTCTTCTTTAGTACATGTTCCCTCTAAATACATGCAAGCCTAAATCTAAGGCCCAGAATGATTGTGTACACAAGGTAAAGGCAATCGAACCTAAAGTTTAACTATTCTCGAATTATTTGAAGTGTTTCATGGTTTGTTTTCTAGACTATGAAGGTGTCCTCAACCATTATTTTGTTCGTTGAGGATCCTTTCCCAGATCTAAAGCTAACCAATTTTCTAACTAGAAATGCACCCCAATCGGACAGTTAGATTGTAACTTACCAGGTTTTAACTAAACTAAACATTGGTGCTAATTGGGATAGCAACAACTAGGATTGATCAATCCGATACATAGGTTCTTGAAAAGACCTGAACCGACCCTTATAAATAAGACTGGAGGTGCTCGACAGTCGAGAGTAAATTCTTTGATCGACCATTAAAGGAGGTGGGTAAGGAATGAGGCCAACATTGTACCCTCAACCAACCCAAGCATGTGAAAATGCTCAGGTCACATGGTGTACTTTTCCTTTTGTACCCACTACATTCAACATGCATTGTTTCATGTTTAGGGTAGTGGCCAATATTCATTGTCTCATTAGCGAGTCTAGTTTGGAAGGGTTATGCATTTTCTTTGCATTGTTCGTGACTTTTACCTGTAAGGGGTTTGTTAGTATGGAGCACTTCCCGGCTATTTCTACTATCGGTAAGTGAATCTTACTTGCATATTCAATACTTAGTCGTTCAACAAGATCATTTACTCTGCTTGATTTATTGTTCTTGTGATATTCCCCAAGCATTTCACATGAATGATGACTTTCCCATGGCTCGTATGATCTCCCCTGAAATCGTTGTTGAATTTCCTCTTCGTGAATTTCCCCATGGTGCTTCGTCGGAGTTATGGTCGAGGTTTATTTGAATAGGGTTTTGTAACAGCCCCATGTATACCTATTTTTCGGTACTGAAATCTCATTGGTAGATAGTTGATTATTGTTCTTGTCATCTACAAAGACAAGGGGGTTTCTTCTCTTTTCTTAGTTCCCAACTTATCAACAAGTGCTTAAGTCTAAAATTTCCCCATTGAGAGTCTCCCATAACAGCTAGTAATCAAGCTATCCATTAGGTAATACTCAAACCCTAACTGTGTCTAAAGAAAACTCGAGTTATTCTCTTCATGTCCACTTACTGATAATCTGAATGAGGGTGAAGACATATAAAACTGGAGTCTTCATTGTGGTGTTGTTCATACATGTGTCTCTAAATTATTCATATGGTATTAGATAGATTAAAGGTTCGGTATAATTTTCTTTTCTTTGTCCTTTATCTAATTGAATTAAACCTCATATTTATGCCTATCATGTAGATTGTATAAATCTCCAAAAATCAATTTTTTTTTTTCTATATTATTAGTTGGATTGATCTCAAATGATTGTTACTAATGATGGGGCTCCTCTTTTGTTTTGCGAGGGTACCCATTAGGGAGATTTAGGCTCCTCCTCCCCCTTTTTGTCTGGATGATACACGGTGGTTGCAATAGAGAAGGTGTCGGATTTCCCCATCCGGAGTTAAGTGTTATTCGAGTTATACTTTTCTATTTCATTAAATCCTTTCCTATATGTAGAACGTGTTGTGATGGTTTTTCCTCAATGTTTGTAGGGTTTCGGCTACGCGGATACTTGGAGTACAACCACTGTCATCTGTGTGAAAGGTAATCGGGTTCCATTATGCCCTCCTCCAGAAGCTCCGGAAATTTCAGTCACAAGGTTTTATTCTCTTTGATAGAGGTTATTTAATGTTGTGATACTTCGGTTGTTAAGTTCCACAACCCAAACGAGGGTTGATTTCAAAACTAAAGGATTGGCTGAAAAGGCTCAATCAAGTTTTAATATGTTCTAACCTGACATTTGAACAAGTAAATACGATTATATTCTCTTGCTATCAGAGTAATATGAAGTTAGTTCTTTCAGTCTTGTAGCTTCACTTTAAATCTTTAACTTCGTAGATCCTTGGCAGTATAGGATATGTTGGGTTTATATCCTTTTTATCTTACAATTGGAATATTTCAGACTAAACTCGAAATTAATTAGACGGACTGCATATTTCACTCTGAGATGTACACAAGTTTTTCGCTTGCCCTATCTTACTTCTATGCAAATGGAATGTCTAAGACTATAATATTTCCTGTCACGAATGGTATTGACTGGTCTATGTCTTAGGCAATTATGCAGAGTTGGATTAAAAGTTTATGAATTCTGTAATTTATGCCTCGTTTAGTTTCTTTATAAAAAAATAATCATATGGAAAGGGCCATTCGCTGAGGATGCAATATCCTACATCTGCAACCTAAGGTAGTATTTATGTCAAATGAGAGGGCATATGTATACTCAAACTACTTCTATGAGTTTCAAAATAACTTTTCATAACTCCCTGCTTGTTTATACTTGTCGTCTTACTTTCATTCTAAGAAAACGCATGTGTAACATAGTAAAATTTCGGCTTCACTAATAGGTTCCAACAACATTAATCTATAAGTATATACATATACTATCCATGAAGCCAAATTTTTGTACTATGACAAGACCTAGGATGAGTCTCCAGACTCTCTATTACGGGTATTTTCTTTACTTAGAAAATAGTTGATTACCGATAGACAAATGAGTTTGTTGGTATAATAAAACAATCGCTCTCTCTGTAAGAAAATTTTCTGTTAGAGTTACTAGATTCTATTTTAATCAATATTGACTGTAAAAGATGGCAACAATAAATAGACCTATACATCTATGTATATATATAATTTCATTTTATCATATAAGTTCATAAATATATACCGATGTTTCGTAGGATCTATATTTGAGACTATGGAATTTTTAATTACAAAATTGCATATATTCTTGTTTACATATATGTATATCTATATACTTGTTCAATTTTAGTTATACATAGACAAATCTATCTGCAATTTAATTACAGTCAAGAGAAACATAATTGAAGTTAATCTACTCCCTTCCACATTCAGTTATATGCATACTTATAGGTGCTTCCGTCTAGCATTCTAATTATAGGAAGGACAACTCTAGAATTTGGTAGTGTATCACAACTTCACACCAATAGACATATTACATCCATGAAAAAAATATCTCACCTTTTGCAATAGATACATTTCAACAGTCATATGTAATCATTCAAGAAGACATATTACACTAATAGATATGACCCTTCATAGAAATGCTTTACAACAAATAGACATAATCATTCAAATAGATGCATAACAACAATTAGATATAGTCATTCAAACATAGAAGGGTAGAGGAATATATCTGAACCAGCTCACGGGAGACAAAGGGAACAGGCACGTTCCTCCTAGCCGTAGAATAGGGCAGCCAAATCGCTTGCCCAACTCACCCTATGCCTGACCATGAATCCATGAGGGCTAACTCAGAACTCCTTCCCATAAATTTCATTTAACTTCAACACTCTGCTCCTTGCCTCACACTCAGCAAGTAGTGTTCATAACAATAAGAAATAGATCTTATTTTTCCCCAGCATACTAGGCAGTGTCCTGCCTCCTCACATATGCTATTTATTCAACAATGTTTTTGCCTAGGTCTTTTTTCCCTCCCTTGGAAATTTTCGTAGCTTTCTAAATCCCTAATTTTTAGGGGCTTCCAATGGCCAAATATCTAATTTTCTACTTGTAACAATCAACCCAGAGGTGGTTCCAACATGTTCCCCACTCATGGAGTCATGGTCAACTGATTTTAACATTGTTGTTCCATTTGTCCTCCTGCAATAAATATAAAATATTATGTTTTCATACAAGTGTCATAGTCAAATCGTTAGTTGGGTCAAATTAGATCTCTGTCCAACAGTCATAATAATTAATTTCAATTTATCAAATTCGAAATTCAGAATTTTCATAAATGGAAAAAAAATTCCAAATTTGAATTTACTAAAAACGGAATAATTTTCCATCAAATTTTAAATTTAATAAATACTTTATTTTTTGGGGGGATGTCACAAGAAAAAAATGTGACTTGTTAAAAGGAATTAAAAATTTGGAGTGGATTATTGTTCCACCTGCATTATATCTAATTTTTCCTGTATATGAAAATATTAGTCCCTTTGGTTTCATACTGTGAGTCTAACTCTTTGAATCATATATTCGTATAAGAATTTGGAATAGTGCTTTCGCTATAAATTTCTTGCTTTTTCCTACCCCAACTATAAGGAACAAGTGCACAGGAGTGTGCATGTTTAAGCATTTTTTCATTAGAATGTCCCTTATTATTTCTTGTTGCTCTCGATTCAACAGTCATCTAACACTGTAGTATTCATCCTTTTTGATAAAGAAAGTATGTTATGTGACTTGAAACCGAAGATTGATACATTTTTCAATGGAGGTTGCTCGAGGAAAAGGAAAATTTGGTTGCAAGTCATAGGACTCACATAGAGTTCTAGTTGTTTTATGGTTTGTTAATGTCTCATGAACATTGTCACAATTTTCTAGTTCATCAAGTGCACTTTCTAAATCACCTCATGTTGGGTTGACATTGTATGTAAATCTAGATTTATTGGTTTGTATTCTAGTCTCATAAGAAATATATGCAACTTCCCATGTAGGGAAGTTATGTTTTAATGTGTTTTCATTTTGATCAAATGGAACGTACAATAATAGTTTTTCTCTACAGATGTTTTCATAGTCAATGTGTTTGTTGTATTTGAAAAAGAATATTATATTTGGTTTTGTCTTTTTGATATGGGTGTACCATTTTTTTAGTAATGTGATACAAACTCTACAAGGCATATATGCTTAATAGGATGTGGACACTGGAGGTACTAATCAATAATAGATATATATATCATGTCCTCTAAATTATCAGGCTATTTTTCTAGCAAATATGGTGGTTTAAGCACTAATGTGCGTGTGTCAAGTGGATATGTGTTTACGAAGACACATTTCCTTGAAATACAACTCAGAGGAAGGGAAAGTGAAATGTGGATTCCTTGTTGAGAAGACATTTGTTGAATATTAATTAATGTATTTCCAAGTGTACGTATCATTTGCATAGCATCAAATTGACCTTTTTCATGTTCTCTGTGTATTCTTTTGAATGCACTTGTCATAGATTTGTCACCATTTTTCATGTATGAGGTACAATATGATGTTGCAACATATGCATTGAATACATACTGTGCATTTGTATTTGAATTCCACATAATTGGCATGTCCTTGGAGAAACTGTTGTTCCGAATATGTGAAAGTTTTCGTTTAAGGAAAAATTTTGGTTGTTAAAGTGTAGATTGTATCACTTGGATGTTCTCATCTTCTGTTCAATTTAGTTCTTCCAATAAGTCTTTGAAGCTCATTAAGTCATTGAAGTCTCGTTGCTCTAGAAATGTGAACAAATATTCTTATTTATCAATGAGAAAATTGTCGTCTAAACTAATTGGTTCTATGATTCTTGTTGTTCTCATTGGCGACACAGGGAAGTTGTATCTGCAATGTGATTTCTTTGATTTTTTATAGCTTCTTGTATTGTAATGTCTATGAAATTTGGTATTCCATGCAATTGGAAAAGAAAATCAGATGCCGATTCGTATTGATACGACTCTTATTCCTCAAAGTTTCCATTTTATAAACATGCCAAGAAATGACCTATCAATCCATTGAAAAACTCGGTCGAGCAATAATATAAGTGCAATAGAAATTGAAATGCATCAAAGAGGAAATATCCTACAGTATACGAGAATGCATCTAATATGAAAAGGGAATTGTTATGCAATACCCAGTCGATGTTGTCATGTGCAATGGAGTTTGTATCTATCTGACAACCCTCAACATCTATTACCTACTCCATATTTTAAGTTGTGATTTTCAAGATGTTTCTTGGCTATGTTTAGATAGTATGCAGATAGAAAAAAGATATAACTATAATTTCATAACTACATACCAATTCTGCTATGTATCCTTCAACCTCTTTTTGTTTTAAATTCAGTGTTCGTGGTTTCTATAGCATATGAAAATCAAACAAAGCTATAGTTAGTGCTTAAACATATAGAAGATATAATGAAAATAAAATAATAGTATAAATTTTCTCACTACAAAGATTGAGTATTTAAGACATATAATTTTTTAACTTATTTTAGTTGTGCATCTTATAAGCATTTTGGTAGTCATTGTATATAGATTTACAATCATATTCATCATTTAATATCATCCCCACTCTTCACATATCAACACTAAACATATCTAAAATGACTTGTTGATGTCTCCCACTCAGAACACTCACATAGATTGTGTGTGGGGTAAACAAAAGAGGAAGAATTAGGCGTTCATGGAATTTTACCACAGGAATAGAACCAACACATAGCATAACTTCTCACGGTTTCAATTATCTTATAAGATGAAGAAGATATTCTAAGATGTTTCAATTATCTTACAAGATGAAAAAGATATTCTAAGATTGGGAACTAGGGCACTTGTCCTGAGACAGATCAATGAACTATCCATTCAGGTTACAAAGAATCATTTCTACAAGACGAGGTCCATATGTGGAAACGATGATGGAATGTTTTTTGGAAGACCCGAAGTCCAGCATAAAAATAACAACTATATGTGGTTTGTCAAAGAGAATAAAATCTTGCCCTGTCATAATATTCAAAGAAGGGATGGCAAGGTCCTCGTGGATGCTTCATACACAATGAAAACTTTGAATTCGTCCGACAAATACCTATGAACTATCATTTTCCAAATAGATATGGTATGATGTCCATGACATGAAAGTGTGAATATGTCATTGGAAGGGAATAGCCTACAAAATGCACTAAATGTATGCTTTCACGAACAAAAAGATGAGGAGAACATACCATTTTCTTTCTTGTATGTAAGTATGGTTGTGACAGAGGTGGATTCTATATCTCGCATTGACATTCCTATGCATTTTTTGAGTCCACTCGAGATAACTGAATGTGTAGACAACAAGGAGATTAATGTTCGGGTGCCTCTTACTTTTGAATTGAATCTGAGACATCGATCAATTTTTCAAATCCCGATATGGGTGACCCCACTACTTTAGCATCCCTGCTAATGTTTTATCATTATCCCAAATTTTGGAATTATTCTAATCATACTTAGACATGGTGTGAAGTCAGAACTTCGAGAGTTTTTAAATGTGAAGCGTGAAAGTCTCCCAAAGTGAATTTCTCCCAAAGCCATTAACTCACACATATTGTTAATTAACCCTAGATTAATTTAACCATCCTTATCAAGGACTTCAAGACTTCATCTATTGGGCACTTCCATAGTTTCTGAATGCATAATTTGTACAAATACTAGAGCAGTATGGGCGTGGAGTAGTACAGACACATGTTGTAACAGCCCTAGTAGAATACTTAGGGATTATTAAGTAAAAGATTTATTAGGTAATTAATTTTGCCTACCATGTTAATCACTAAACAAAGATTGATCTAATGATATTAATTAAGTAGTTATTAATTAATTAAAGGTTATAATTTTGATTAATTAATTAATTAATTAACTACCTATTACA
>JZKD02S1673297.1:1128927-1158561 GCA_000966675.3 Picea glauca
ACAACAGAGGATGCATCGACCGAGCGATTGATCAAAGTCATCGCCCGGATGAGTTCCAAAACAAAAATGGATATTCCAGCGTATGAAGGGAGCCTAGATGCAGAAGAGTTGCTGGATTGGATCTGAGCTCTTGACACCTACTTCGACTATGAGGATATCGAAGAGGAAAAGAAGATAAGGCATGCTGTTATGAAGTTGAAAGGACATGCAGGGTTATGGTGGGACGAGCTACAGGAAGATAGACGTTCCAAAGAAAAATAGAAGATCAAGAGCTGGGACAGGATGATTGTTAAGATGAAAGAAAAATTCATCCCGAGAGATTATCAGATCACACTGTTCAGGAGGATGCAAAACCTGAGATAGAAGTTGATGAAGGTGAAGGAGTACACCGAAGAATTTTACAGACTCAATATCCGAGCAGGTCATCGGGAGAGTGATGATGAGAAAGTGGCGAGATATCTGAATGGTCTGAGATATGACATTCAGGATGAATTGAGCATGGTAACCATCAGGACGGTGGAGGATGCTTACCAGATGGCTCAGAAAGCCGAGGAGAAGCTGAGCCACAAGCAAGGTCAGCGAGGTCAAGGTAGAAGTCATCCCAGAGGCAAGGCAGTTGCCCAAGAAAGAACCCAGAAGCCCAAGGAGGAATGGCAGAAGCCTCAGGGTAAGGTTGAGAGAGGTGGAACCTCACAGCAGAGGCAGCCACAACCTGAATAAAGAATACAACAGACTGATCAACGAGGATATTACGCTGATGCGAATGCTCTTCCTTGTACTAGAGGTCGAGGTAGAGGAAGAGGAGGAGTGATCACATGTTTTACATGTGCAAAGAATGGGAACAAGTCATTTGAGTGTCCAGAGAAGAAACAAGCCGGAGGAGAAGCTCACATCACTGAAGCGCAGAAGCGTGATGCTGAGAATGAAGATGCAGACAACAGAAGATTGCTTGGAATGCATAAGGTTCTCTTGACACCGAAGAAGGAGGTGGGGGACACAGTCCAGAGGAGAAGACTGTTCAGAACCACCTGCACAGCCAAGGAAAGAAAGTGCAAGGTCATTGTGGACAGCGGAAGCACCGACAATCTCGTTTTGACCGAGATGGTGGAAAAGATGGAGCTGGAAACGACTGATCACCTAAGTCCATATAAAGTATCTTGGCTGCAGAAAGGACACCAGGTAAGTGTTACGAAACAATGCTTGGTTGAATTCAAGATAGGTGGGTATAAGGATAAAATTCTGTGTGATGTTATTCCCATGGATGTATGTCATGTATTGCTGGGTAGACCATGGCAGTATGACCGAAATGTTGTTCATGACAGGAGGATGAACACATACACCTTAGAGAAGGATGGGAGGACACACAGATTTCTTCCGATAAAGGATAAAGAAGTAAAAACGGAATTAAGCGGTACAATACTTCTCATGAGTGGGAAGGAGCTTCTCACAGAGATGGAGAAGAAGGAAGATCCACAATTCTTTGTGGTCAGGAAGCCAAGAATTGTCCTGACTAGCACAAGAGTGGATGATTTGCCGGAGGAGATTCAGGAACTGCTGGGAGAGTTCGCTGATATCATCGTGGACGAACTACCTCGTTCGTTGCCACCAATGAGGAATGTGAGTCACCATATAGATCTCATACCTGGAGCAAGTTTTCCAAATAAAGCCGCGTACAGGTTGACGCCGCAGGAAAATGAGGAAGTTAAGAGGCAGGTACAGGATCTGCTGGATAAAGGACTGGTCAGGGAAAGCCTAAGTCCATGTGTTGTCCCGACGGTACTAAGTCAAAAGAAGGATGAAGGCTGGAGGATGTGTACAGACTCCAGAGCGATAAACAAAATCACCATCAGGTACAGATTTCCACTGCAAAGAATGGATGATCTGATGGATTGCCTGAGTGGGGCAAATTATTTTTCGAAGATTGATCTCAAGAGCGGATATCACCAGATTCGCATGAGAGAGGGAGATGAATGGAAAAAAACATTCAAGACAAACAAAGGTTTGTACAAATGGCTGGTCATGCCATTTGGCTTGACGAACGCGCCAAGCACATTTATGATATTGATGAATGAAGTCATGAGGGAATTGATCGGGAAGTTTGTAGTCGTATATATCGATGATATATTGATTTACAGTAAGACCAAGGATGAGCATTTAAGGCATTTGGCTATTGTGATGAGAAGACTGCAGCAAGAGAAGATGTTGGTCAACATGAAGAAGTGTTCCTTCATGAAGACAGAGCTCATTTATTTAGGTTTTGTAATTTCGGTGAATGAGTTGAAGATGGATCCTGAGAAGGTGGAAGTGATCAGGAAATGGCCATCACCCAGGAATGTTTTTGAGGTGAGGAGTTTCCATGGATTGGCTAGTTTCTACCGAAAGTTCATTAGGAATTTCAGTGGAATTAGCGCAGTGATGATGGATACGGTGAAAATATGGCATAAAGTTTTTCATTGGACAACAGAGGCTGAAAGGAGCTTCAATCTATTGAAGCGGAAGATCACAGAGAAACCAGTATTGGTGTTGCCTGATTTTCAGAAGACATTTCAGGTGAAATGTGATGCGAGTGGATATGCTATCGGAGGGGTCTTGAGTCAGGATGACAGACCTGTTGCATACTTCAGTGAGAAACTGGATGAAGTAAAGCTGAAATACTCCATGTATGACAAGGAATTTTATGCTATCATACAGGCATTGAAAAAGTGGAGGCATTACTTGATACCCAAGGAATTTGTATTATACAGTGATAATCATGCATTGCAGTTTGTAAGTCAACAGGAGAAGTTGAACCAGAAGCATGCAAAATGGGTAGAGTACATGCAGAATTTCACATTTATGATCAAACACATTTCAGGGATTGCTAACAAAGTGGTTGATGCTTTAAGCAGGAAGTGTTTGTTGTTGTAGGAGTTCAGAGTCAAGACCTTGGGTTTTGAGAATCTCAGGGACATGTATGCTGTAGATGCAGACTTCGGAGAAGCATATGAAGCAACTGAGAATCCGGTTCTCAGAGATCGGAGCCCATGGATAGATTACATGATCCAGGAAGGATTGTTGTTTAAAGGTAATCAGCTATGCATTTCGAATTGCTCCATGAGGGAGAATTTGGTGAAGGAAAAACAGAGTGGAGGATTAGCAGGTCATTTTGGACATGACAAAACATTCGCGAAGCTGAGCGAATCATATTTTTGGCCGGGCATGCGAGAAGATGTTAAACGGTTTGTTGACAGATGCATGATTTGTCAACACACGAAGGGCCGAAAGCAGAACACTGGTTTTTATCATCCATTGCCCATACCTGAAAGGCCATGGGAAGTGATAAGCATGGATTTTCTTCTAGGATTTCCGAGGACGCAGAGAGGGGTTGATTCCATATTTGTAGTGGTGGACAGGTTTTCGAAAATGGCACATTTCATATCGTGTCAGAAGACCAGCGATGCGACACACATCGCAAACTTGTTTTTCAAAGAGATTGTTAGACTTCACGGATTGCCGAGAAGCATAGTCTTGGACAGGGATACGAAGTTCATAGGTCATTTTTGGAGGACTCTATGGAAGAAGCTGGGAACTAATTTGGCATTTAGTTCAGCTTACCATCCGCAGATGGATGGGCAGACAGAAGTGGTCAATAGAAGTCTGGGGGATCTATTGAGAAGCTTGGTGACAGAACACCATAGCAATTGGGACCAGATATTACCACAGGCAGAATTCACGTACAACGATTCGGTGAATCGGAGTACAGAAAAAAGCCCATTTCAGATTTTATATGGGACACAACCGAGGGGAGTGTCTGAACTCAGGGAGTCAGAGCAGGCTGAAACTAGCAGCGCGAGCGCGGAAAAATTCACTGAGGCGATGCAGGAACTTCACAGTCAAGTGAAGCAGCGACTGATGAAATCAAATCAAGAGTACAAGCACAGAGCCGATCAGCGGAAGAGACAACTTCGGTTTGAAGTGGGTGATTTGGTTCTGGTGCACTTGAGGAAAGAAAGGTTCCCAAGGGGAACATATAACAAGCTCAAGATGAAAAAGATTGGACCATGCAGAGTCCTGAAGAAATTCGGGGAGAATGCATACGAGCTTGAGTTGCCGAATGGCATCGGGATATCTCCGATATTTAATATTTCAGATTTATACCCATACAGGGCTGGAGAAGCAGAGGCTGAAACTGAGGAACCAGTGATCCAGTGGCAGAAGAAATTACCAGTTGCCGAGAAGCCGCATATGGAGTGCATACTTGATAAGAGAGTGGGTAGAAAGACCAGGCAAAAGCAGTATTTTGAGTACCTGGTAAAATGGAAAAGTCACCCAGTAGAGGATACCAGCTCAGAAATAGAAGCAGTGATACAGAGGCATGGGCAGACTGTGCAGGAGTTCATGGACAGGATCCCATGAATATTTTCAAGCCGGGAAGTATGATGCAGGAGCATCACCAACGTATCAAGCGAGCCAGTGCATGGAGCATAAAAGACAGCTGGGTAAGCCAGCACACATTTTGAAACACTTGGAAGTTGTTGTGCCAAACATTAATGTGTAGAGTTAATGAAGCGCACTTGTATTGTAAAGGGGACCTTGAGCCTTTAAGCTCTCGTGCTTAGTAGATAGGAAGGCATTTAATAGATTTAATGTTGTTAGATAGGAATTTAATTGTAGATTTGATAGTTGTAGAATTCGAAAGGGAAAACGGATATAGGCACCCTCCTTTGTACATTGTAACATATTGAGAAACAGGAGCGAGAAGAGAGCAGAGCAGAGAAATTGTGAGCAGAACCACCATGTATAGATATTGAATTAATAGAAAAGATTTGATTCAATTCCATGTTTGTGTTATTCTCTGTGTGTTGTTGATATTATGCTCATGAGTATTTGCTTCCTATTATGCACTTGCATTTATATGCTGTGTATGTGATTTCATGGTTAATTTGAAATCTGAGGAAATGAGTGAATAAGTTTCAATTGTTTCTCTAAGTGAGCTAGAGAATTCCTACAAGGAGTGCAGTTGAATTTGTCCCCAAGGAGTGCGTGACTGTAGGGTTTACTTAGAGATAGCTTTTGTTCTTATCTTAGAAGTGCAGATTTGGCACTCGAGTCATGCAAGGTGTGCGTAGGCTAGAAGTAGACTCAGGGTTGTGATTCTGAGCTAAGGGAGTGGAATATTTCTGTTGCAGGAGTGCGCAGAATTGAGAAAGCACAAATACTTAGTCGTATTTGGATTTTTTCTGCAAGGAGTGCATGCAATAAGTCTTCTCAAAGAATCGTGAAGCGAGGATACGCTCAGGAAGGATAGGCCAAAGGTTCACGGAAGGAGAATTGTAGGAGTGCCGTGAACACCTGCGTGAATCTCTACAGGTTGGCAAGTGGATGAACAAGATCTCACAGAGAGAACGGTCATTTCTTTCATGAGAAATATCCACGGAGAGATGGACGGTTGAAATCTCCTGGAGAGATTTCACGAGGACCCGAGAGCCTCCAGATCGTGCAAAGGTGCGCGGAGGTCACAGGGTGAGTATTAGAAGCTTGAAGCTCAGGAGGAAATAGCGCCGTCGATTTGGGATCGTTGGATTGGTGTGTGCCATCGCATAACGACGTATCACAAGTTGGAGTACCGAGCTGCTGGAGCGAGAGCAGCGATATTGCGAAGAGCGATACTCTAGCAAAATCTGAGCGATTGATCGTGGGAGCACGTGTCAGAAAATCTCAATATCTCGAGGTTCGGGGAATCGAGGTTCCCAACGAAAAGGAACGCTTGCATCGCGGGTTCGTGAACCGCGAAATCCCGAAGGTGACGTGGCAGTGTGGGACCACTGGGTTTAGTGGAGTACAGGTGGTGCTATATCGGGAATTGGGGAAAATTAAGTCCCGAGTCTATCAAGGTCAGGACTTGCGATCCCGCGAGTTTCGAATTCCCGATAGGAGGATAAAGGGTGGAAAGGACGAGTCCACACAAGTCTTGAAATTCGGCATATCGGGATTCGGCGATTGGAGGCTCGACTTGTTGACAACGCGAGTAGCGATTTCCCGATGGGAAGAAGTCTCGATAGTGGAGGGGAGTCAACGTTGACTCACATCGGACTTCAGTGAATTGCTAGGTGAGAACACACGACTACAGAATTCACGAAATCACGAATTCTGATTTCCCGATTTGATAAGGGAGACCAGTGGAGAGTGTTGTGGGTGAAGAATTCTCGACAGGGAATTAGAGGAGCATTGTTTCTCTTCGGGCCAAGGTCAGAGAAGGTCCTGGTGTTCGCGATCGTTCTTCGAGGAGCGGGGAAGGTAGCACCATTAATTCAGCACGTTCTTTTGTAATTCTTTGTAATTATGGGTTCTACACTTTTGGGGTTGTCTAAAGCCCTACACAACTATGATATGGATATTGGTGGACACCCACCTAATCCAACTGACTTATTTTGGAAGCTTTCATGTTATTATATCTGTCTATACTTCCAGGCCCATTTTGGGGTCCTAAATAGTGATTTTTTCTCTTTCCACAATCCAACTATAGAAGGAGTCATAGTTTGATGGAATAATGTGTGGTTCTCGAAAATACCTTTACAATGGTATATCAGGCATCTAAAATTGAGTTCGTATGCAAAAGTTATGACCTCATGAAGTTGAGGTACTAACTTACCCATCCAGCCTAGATAACTTTTGACGTTTCATCTCATAGGGTTAGGATTTTAGATGTATATTGTTTTAGAATTCATGAGTAATCTTAAAAAGCCCTCTGGAGCTTCATTGTAATCATTCTTATCAAACAGATGCGCATAGCAGCCACATATGTTCAGAAATAGCTACCACCATTCAAGCAAGTTGTTCTCATTTCTGTAGTTTTACAATTTCAACCTATTGTATTTATTCAATAGAAGTTGTTGTTCACTGAAGTTATTTTTCACTAGGTGTCTTTTATTCATTTCATTTTTCTCATAAATTTGGATCAATGCATCAAAAATATTTCTTCAATCATTAAGGTTGCAAATAAACATCTCCTTTTTCTTGGGCCTACAATGAGGGAGGGGAAAGAGATCTAAGGAGCATTCTCAAATATTTGAAACCTAAAGTATCATCACTTTCATGTCAATGTTTCTATAAGCAAGGAGTGTTATAGATAAATATAAATAAAATTGGGTAAAATGGAATGATGAGATGAGTAAACAATTGATGATGTAGAAAATTGAATGAATAGAATCACAATCCTCATTGTTGTAATTCAAATTTTAGGTTTTGTTATGTTGCAAAGGTCTATTTTTCATAGGCTCAAACATAAAGGTAATAAAAGAATATACAAGTTATCATTGATCTTAGTTTTTTTTATCTGAAACAAAATCATTAACATAATTTTCTGTGAAACAAAAGAAACAGTGCATTATCTTTACAATGATCTTGAAAAATCCTATACAAGATCGGTGAATTGTTGAGAGATTTACATTCAAGTAGTAATTATGTTTTTTTTTTCTATAACTATTTATTTCAATAACATGGATGTCATGAACAATATACTAAGTGATCGAGAGGCTAGTGAATGTTCTCAAATAATAATAAAATATTAGATACCAATGTTATAACCATGTTAGATTTTTCAACATGTTAGATGTTTTTAGAGAGATGGACTATGTGAACATGAAGAAAGAGAGATGACCTCATTTCCTTGGGTTAGGTCAATGTCTATTGTGTTATCTTCAAAATTTTCATCAAACCAAACATCTATGATGAATCTTGCCAATAATGTTTCAATGCCAATGCAATTTACACCCATAACCCATTACTAATTGTTTTGTTGTTTTGCAAATCTAAGAGAGGAGACAAATATATCAAAATAAATTACATTATGTTGATTTTGGGATCTGAACACATCAAGTATGGACATTAAATGGCATGCCAATTATCATGTTGACAAGGATACAAATCCACATAACACATGAATTGAAGTGGGGATTTAGAAAGATAAGGTGTCCAAGCTTCTGAAAGATTATATTAAGTGAAACTCAAGATGTTGAATATGAAAATAGTGTGATAGAATTGTATAGGCATGATCTTTGTGATGGATTTTATGTTGTGGAAGGGTATGTCGTATCAAGGAATAGATGAGAGCCAAAAAGAATAGAGATGATTTTAGTCTTTAGATGCCAAAGGCAAGCAATTGACATTGAATCATCAATATTTCTCATGCTTCACACCCATAATCATGTAATATGAAATTCATAATTGTCACTAAACATCCAAGAGTTAGAAATTAGATTGAGGTTGTTGGAAATGAGACCCTTCTTTTGAAATTTTATAATATTTGTTTTCCTTCATAAATGACAAATGTTTTCAAAAATTTACATTTTTTTGAAGGTTTTTTTCTTAATTACTTTTCTAGTATGGGCTTGAACCCCTTAGAAGGGATAGGAAAGGTTCAATTTTGATCACTAGTAGCCATGTGCAAGGTTGAAGTTTAATGATAGGAAATGTTAATGCCATTGAAGAAGTAGAAATGCAAGAGGTTTGATGATGTTAATGAATTTTATTGTTGCCTCAAAATTTATAATTATATTGTTTCATGGATCTACCATTAAGGAGATCAACGAAAAACTTGTGACCTTCAACTTATGACAATGGCAAGGGATTAGAGGAAGCAATAATTGAGTTGCAGAAGGAATTACGAAACATTTATGGATTAGATTTGGATCGATTCAAATTGTATTTGTACATGTTTGCTTGAGTTTCCTTATCATTTTGATGGTTGTAAGAGGTGATTTTGTCTCGATCTACGCATTGAGTTTGATGAAAATATCGTCCTAGTTTACACAGTATTTTGAAATAAGCTCTAGATGGCCTTCTTTTGAATCTACGTGTATTGTTACAAATTTATTTGTGTTTTTACTATTGATATCTATTTGTTTAGCTTTGGATCAATTTGCCTTGTAGTTGTGCTTGTTTTCTTGATTTTTCCGAGCATTTTGATGATCGTAACAATCCATTTCGAGTTGGTTTAAGCACGAGTTTGATGAAAACCTTGACGTGGTTTACATAGTCTTTTGCACTGAGCTTTGGATGACCTTCCATTGAATCTAGGGTCTTGTTACAAATTTATGTGTTTTATTGTTAAATCACTATTTTAACGTTGTAAGTGGTTGAATGTCTAGAAATGGAGATGGAACTTTGATAGATGGTATAAATTCACAACATTTTCGCACTTTGGTGTTATTTAGTGCTCTATTTGAAATTGAAGTCACGGAGCCAATGAGAGATTATCGTAGAAGTTTCTTTGTGTTCTTTACCATGATCTTATACTCTCAACATGTGTCGAATGAAATAGAGTTGAAGGTTGAAAAAACGTGAAACTTTAAAGTGCAAGGTTGAAAATATGTGTGTATAAATCTCTTAATTTGGCATCCTTTGACTCAATTCTTCTCACCTTGGTATTTAAGGCTTACTTCAACCAATGCATTGGTTATTGGTTATCGCAAATTCTTTCATTTCCTAAACCTTTGGTGATTAGCCGGATGATATATGCTTTCTCCCTCTCACAACTTGAATTTAAGCAAATCTAGTATTTGGAGATTACGTTGTAAGTACCTAAACCATATCTCTTTATATTTCAGAGTCAAAGTTTAAGTTCTTTACCTCATGAGTGTAAATTTATTAGATTTCTCTCAATGCTCATGAAGTAAAATTAATTTGGTTTTTTTAACATGACAAAAGGTAAATTATATTGAAAATCCAATTTTGATTTTCTAAAGTTTTTATATGTTGATTTTGTGTAATGCATAGTTCGGAAGGTTCGTGTCTAAATTGTTTAGTTAGTGTTAAATGTTGGCAGTGAGCTTTGTAAGGACATATAGTGATGGGCTCTAGGTATTTTTCCAAGAAGAGTTGGTAGAAAATTGGTTGGATGCCAAGGACATCACCCATGAATGTGTCTTAAAGTTCATCAATTCGTTACCAACGGGTAATCTTCCAACTTTCAAATATTTTTGTTTGAAATTTTTTATTTTCGTGTCTCACATGAATTTCATTGTTTTTTTTTTCCAATAAGGTGAGTGACAAGTGCATGCGTTGAAAGTGGAAGAGTACACTAAGATTTGAATCGTACGTTGACACTTTTAAGCTTTACTTAAATACATATTATACAAAGTTGTTTATCTAAAACCCTAAATCAATTGTTGAATTTTTTCCATGCTAAGTTTAATACTCGTAGCCAATTGTAAGTATGTTATGGTCCTACCCAAACCTCCGTACTTTAGTTAGTTAATTGTTGTATGTGGCCATCCTCTTTGAATAAGGTCCATTGGATAATAGTGGATAGTTATTTATTGTAAAAAGGTCCACTTTATAAGGCTAGTTAATTTTTGTATGTGGCCATGATTTTTGAATATGTTCGACAACACAGGTATTCCAATAGAGGACGAACACCTTCAGTAACCACTCACATAACCACATCAAAGACCAACACGTCATTCACGTGGTAGAACCCCTATGGGAAAACATGCACAGCCCCCCCCAACAAGCGCGACCACTTGGAGCAGTTTGAGCAGTTTATTAATGCAAAGAAAAAGATTACAGAGATATTTTACAAGAGATTTTCTCACAATCGATCATCGACAAATGACTCTCCATTCTCTTTAAATAGAGATCATGGACCAATCGAGTGTTAATCCACGGATCAATGGTCGTTAATATCAAGGAGAGTATGAACCGTTGGATCACTCTATGTCCGGAACATATCGTGACCATCAGATTTCCTAACCACAAATGCATACTAATGCATACTAAAGAAACACTCTAGAAAACACACTTTTACCTAACTACACAATAAACTAATTTGATCTTACTAACTCATAAGTGTTTAAATATCCTAACATCCCCCCTTAAGAACAACTTGGGATAGGATTGAAGGATTTATAGTAGTGACACAATAGGAGAAGGAAGTAGGTATTAGAGCCTATCCGCCCTTAATGACAACTTCATGAACTCCTAACATAGATCGAAGTTTGGAAAACTTCGCTTCTGTAAGAGACTTTGTGAAAATGTCTGCAACTTGATCTTCTGTAGGGAAAAAGATCACTTCAATAACTTGATCATGAATGAGCTTTCTGATAAAGTGCATGTGTAGCTCGATGTGTTTTCTACGTTGATGTTGAACTCGTTCTTTGGTGAGTTTGATGGAACTCTCATTGTCACACCAAAGGTTGGTCGGACGTTGGTGCTGGAATCCAAACTCTGAAAGGATTTCTTGAAGACAAGAGGCTTCCTGACTTACATTTATCGCTGCTCGGTACTCTACTACTGTTGAAGAAAGTGTAATAGCCTGTTGTTTCTTACAGGCCCAAGTGACAGGTCCTGAACCAAGGCTGAAAACATAAACTGCAATAGACTTCTGATCATCAGGGTCAGGGTCCCAATTTGAATAAGTGAAACCAACTAATAAAGGAGTCCCCCCTGAACTGTAATGTATCCCGAGCTGAACTGTACCACGAACATAACAAAGTATCCTTTTAGCTACTTTCCAATGGCTTTCATGGGGTGTTTTCATATATCAGGGAGCAAGACCAACAACAAAGGAAAGATTAGGACGGGTAAGAGTCAAGTATAAGAGGCTACCAACTAATTGACGATACAGGGTGGCATCAACTTCAGGAGAAGTACAGGTGGAAGAAATCTTGACTTCAGACTGGAAGGGAGAAGGGGCTTGTTTACAATCGTCCAAGTGAAAGTGACGAAGAAGGTCACAAGCATACTTAGGCTGGGAAAGAAAAATTCCTTCATTGGTTTGCAAAATTTGGAGGCCAAGGAAATAGTGAAAAAATCCTAAGTCTGTCATTTCAAATTTCTTCTTAAGGCTGGTTTACACATGGTTTAAAAGTTTTCAGTCACTACCAGTAAGGATAAGGTCATCACCATAAAGGACAAGGATTATGAGATGGCTTCCTACTTTCTTGGTATAGACATTAGGATGTAAATGACATTGAGAGAATCCAGTGGCAATGAGAAAGCTATCCATTTTGGCATACCAAGATCGGGGAGCTTTCTTGAGACCATAAAGAGATTTCTTGAGGCGAAAAACAAGCCTAGAGTCATTCTGGACATAGCTAGGAGATTGTTCCATGTAGATTTGTTCTTTCAAATCTCCATGCAAGAAGGTGGATTTAACATCCATCTGATGGACCTCCCATTTATGTGAGGCAACAAGGGCAAGAACAAGGCGGATGGAATTCATTTTTTCTACAGGGGAAAATGTTAAATTATAGTCAATTCCTTCAACTTGGGAAAATCTTTTGGCAACTAATTGAGCCTTGTGTCTTTCAACACTTCCATATGATGCAATGTTAGTTCTGTAGACCCATTTTCATCTAACAAGTTTTCTTCCTTTAGGAAGAGGTACAATATCCCAAGTATCGTTTTCCATTAAAGAACGATACTCTTCATTCATTGTTGTATCCCAATCTGCATGACTTGAAGCTTCTGCAATTGTCTCTCGATCACAAGTTTCTGAAACTTGAGCCAAAAGAGAAGAGGCTCACTGGAAATGTGAACGTGTCTAATTTTGATCTGAAGGATCATAGACAAGATCACTAGCTACTTCTTTTGTTGAATGGACCCATCTAGGAAGTGGTGGAGCTGGTGTTGGTTTAGGTTCAAAGGACTCATCTGGAGGAGGGTGAGTAGGAAGAGGTGGATTTTCATCCTCACTGTCATCATCTCAAGAAGAAACCATATCATAAGAAGGCACAAATGTCGAAGATGGATCGAAGGCCAAAGAAGGCACAATCATTGAATTAGGCTCGCAGACCAAGAGATTTTCATCAAATTTAACATCTCTTCTAATAGTCATTTCATTACTATGTGATTGAAGAAGTCTGTAACCTTTGACATTTTCAGAGTAACCAACAAATATACACTTCTCACTTTTAGGTTGCAATGCTTTCCTTTTCTCATCAGGAATGTGATCCCATTCTATACTGCCAAATACATGGAAGTGACTTACATCTGGTTTAATTTTAGTCCAACCTTCTTTTGGTGTTATATTTTTAGGAGCCTTTGTGGGAGTGCGATTTACTATGTAATTTGCACAGTTGATGGCTTCCACCCAATAATTTAGACTTAATCCCTTATATTGGATCTACAATTAACCATTTCTTTTAATGTGTGTTTATTTCTCTCAGCAACACCATTTTGTTGTGGTGTATATAGAACAGTGTGTTGCATTTGGATTCCCTGTGTAGTGCAGTAATTTGTAAAATTATTGTTCACATATTCGCCTCCATTATCTATTCTTAACCTTTGAATTTGATGGCCAGATTTCTTTTCTACAAGGGCATTGTAGGCCAAAAACTTGTCAAAAACTTCTCTCTTAAGTTTGAAGAAGTAAAACCATGTACGCTTGGAAAAGTCATCAATGAAAGTTAAGAAATACTTGAACCAAGAAAAATAAGGAGAAGAAAGTGGACCACACAAATCACTGTGAACAAGCTGTAAAGGACCCGAGGAGTGCCAAGAGGCACATTTTTCAAAACTGTCCCGTTGATGTTTACCGAGAACACAATTGGCACAAACACCATCTCTGGATGAAACAAGAGGAAGACCAGTCACCATCTGTTGATCACATAGTTGTTGCAATGAGTGATAGTTTAGATGACCAAACCGATCATGTTGATGATATTACCAGGTTGTACAAGTTTGATAGCTTTGGGTCATCATATTTTTTATCAGTTTTTGTTGCTCAAGTCATCGCTATGAGCAATAAAAACTGATGAAAACGATGATGACTCAAAGTTGTCAAACTTGTAGAACCTGGTAATATCATCAATATTTCTAGTTGCAAGAACATGATTAGGATATTTTAGATCCTTGATTACAACTTGGTGAGGTGAAAACTCTATGGTTTTACCTTCACCTGAATGAGTGATTTGATATATGATGCAGGAGCATCGCTCACTCATCAAGCGAGCTAGCACATTGAAAGGAAACAGCTGGACAGCGCCAGCATGAATTTTGAAATACTTTGGAAGTATTGCGCCGTATTTTAAATGAAGTCATTCATAAAGAAGTGCACTTGTATTATAAAGGAGACCTTGAGCCTTTAAGATCTCATCCTTAGTATATAGGAAGGCATTTAATATATTTAATGCAGGTAGATAGATTTTTAAGTCTAGATTAGATAGTTTCAGTCTTCGAGAGGGAAAACGAATATAGACACCCTCCTTTGTACATTGTATTATTATTCTTGAGAAGTAGAAGAGAAGAGCAACAGAGAAGTGTATGCAGAACCTCCATGTACAGACATTGAAATAATAAGAAAATGTTTGATTCAATTCCATGGATGTGTTACTCTCTGTGTATTTATGTTGATATGCTCATGATTGTTTGATTCTTGTCATACATTTGATTTTATATGCTATGTATGTGATTTCATGGTTGAAGTGAAGTCTGTGAGAATAGGGAGTTAGTTTCAATTGTTTCTCTATCCTGAACCAGAGAATTCCTGCAAGGAGTGCAGTGGAATTTGTCTGCAAGGAGTGTGTGGATGCAGGGTTGAAATAGAGATAACTTTTGTTCTAAGCTCTTAGGAGTGCAGATTTGGCACCAGAGCTGTGCAAGACGTGCGCAGGCTGGACGAAGACTCAGAGTTGCAATTCTGAGTGAAAGGGAAGTAGGACTGTTGTTGCCAGAAGTGCACAGAGCCTGAAAGACTCAACACTTTGAGATTTGTTGCGGTCGAGCACAAGAGTGTGCGCAAGGTCTCTAAAGGAATCATATTTGACAAGCTCAGGAGGGATAGTTCCTTTGTGACACAGAGGAGGAGTGCCAGGAAGCAGTTCAAAGAAGGGTCAATCAGGAGGAATATATTGATCGAGAAAATTCCTTACAGAGGAGAAATTGACGGCCAGGTCTTGAAGGGGGAGATTCACGAATTCCCGCCTACCGTCTGATCTTGGAAATTCGCACGGGATTTAACTCCTAGGTGCAGGAGGAGTCCAAGAGCCATCGGGGATTCGGACTTCGGGATTTGAGGAGGTGAGAGTTCCACACTGATCGAAATCACGATTGGCGATTTCCCGAAGCTGTCGGAGCCATCAATCACCATAGGGACAGGTGGCACACAATCCCGGAGAGTTGGGATTCGGCATTCGAGACTTCCCGGTGCAAAGGAATTTTCGACGGGTGAAATCGCGATCACGCAATTCCCGATAGGGTGGAGAGAGAAAGCGACGTGGCAGGTTGAAAGTGCATGTGAGTATCAGAGTTCAGGGTTCGGGAGTTCGTAGTGCAAGTGAACCGCGACATCGCATGTTCCGATTTCCCGATAGGGAAATACCCGACAGGAACGAAAGCGTTGACTTTGACCCATCGGGTTTTAGAATTTTGGATAGCACGAGAAACGTGCCCACAGGTTTCGCGATAACGCGAAACTCGATTTCTCGAGAAGACTGTCAGGAAATCAATAGAGCATCCTGTTGGTGACATAAGGTTCCGATACGGGATCTGAGGGGCATTGTAGCTCTTCAGACCTGAGTCGAAGAAGGTCCTGGTGAAAAGAGGACGAGCAGGTGGTGATGTCTGCACCAAGTGGTATTAGAGCAGGGATTCCTTTGCTTTCTGCAGCAGAGAAGGAGTAGAAAATTCATAATGCCGCCAAGAAGGGAAAGACAGTCACCCGAACCAGAAGACAGGGAGGTGAGGAGAAGAGGCAGGCCGACAGGAAATCCAGAAATGGAGCGACAGATGAGAGATCTCCGAGCAAGGCTTGAGGAGATGGAGACTACGCAAAGACGCAGAGTTGGTGCAAGGGATCTTAGTGATTCCGAGGTGGAAGAAGAAGTTGGACATGATGAAGAGGTCACAGCAGAGGATGCATCAACCGAGCGGTTGATCAAAGCCATTTCCAGGATGAGTTCCAAGACCAAAATGGACATTCCAGTCTATGAAGGAAGCCTGGATGCCGAAGAGTTGTTGGACTGGATCTGAGCTCTTGACACCTACTTCGATTATGAGGATATAGAAGAGGACAAGAAGGTTAGGCATGTTTTCATGAAGATGAAAGGACATGGAGCATTATGGTGGGACGAGCTACAGGCAGATAGATGTTCCAAAGGAAAACAGAAAATTAAAAGCTGGGATAGGATGATCGCGAAGATGAAGGCGAAATTCATCCCGATGGATTATCAGATCACTCTGTTCAGGTGAATGCAGAACCTGAGACGGAAGTTGATGACGGTGAAGGAATACACCGAAGAGTTTTATAAGCTCAATATCCGAGCAGGTCATTGGGAGAGCGATGATGAGAAGGTTGCTAGATACCTGAATGGTCTGAGATATGACATTCAGGATGAATTGAGCATGGTAACCATCCGAACAGTTGCGTATGCGTACCATATGGCTCTGAAAGCTGAGGAGAAGCTGAGCCGAAAGCAAGGACAGCGAGGGCGAGGCAGAAGTCAGCCCAGAGGCAAGGCAGTTTCCCAGGATAAATTCCAGAAGCCCAAGGAAGAATGGAGGAAACCTCAGGGGAATATTGAAAGAGGCGGAACCTCATAGAGACAGCCGTATGTTGAGCAGAGAAGACATCAAAAGGATCAGCGGGGAGATTTTGCTGATGTGAACAAACTTCCTCATACTAGAGGTCGAGGCAGAGGAAGAGGAGGAGTTACCACATGTTTTACATGTGGGAAAAATGGGCACAAGTCATTTGAGTGTCCAGAGAAGAAGAAATAAGTTGGAGAAACTCAAATCACTGAGGCACAGAGGTGTGATGCTAAGAATGAATATGCAAACAACGAGAGATCACTTGGAATGCATAAAATCCTTTTGACACCTGAGAAAGAGGTGGAAAGCTCAATACAGAGGAGCAGACTGTTCAGAATGGCTTGCAAAGCCAAGGACAGGAAATGCAAGGTCATTGTGGATAGCGGAAGCACCGATAATCTCATTTCAACCAAGATGGTGGAAAAGTTGGAGCTGGAAACAACTAAGCACCCAAGTCCATATAAAGTCTCGTGGTTACAAAAAGGACACCAGGTAAGTGTCACCAAACAATTCTTGGTTGAATTCAATATAGGAAATTATAAGGATAAAATCTTGTGTGACGTTATTCCCATGGATGTATGTCATGTATTGCTGGGTAGACCATGGCAATATGAAATAAATGTTGTTCATGACGGAAGGATGAACACATATACACTGGAAAAGAATGGGAGAACCCATAAGTTGCTTCCCATAAAGGATAAAGAGATAAAACTAGAAGTAAGCAATACCATACTTCTCGTGAGTGGGAAGGAGCTTCTCACAGAGATGGAAAAGAAGGAAGATCCACAATTCTTTGTGGTCAGGAAACCAAGAATTGTCCTGACTAGCACGAGAGTGGATGACTTACCAGTTGAGATTCAGGAACTGCTGGAAGAGTTTGCTGACATCATCATGGACGAAGTACCTCGTTCATTTCCACCGATGCGAAGTGTGAGTCATCATATTGATCTTATACCAGGGAGCAGTTTACCAAACAAGGCTGCATACAGATTGACACCATAGGAGAATGAGGAGGTCAAGAACCAGGTCCAGGATTTATTGGACAAAGGACTAGTTAGAGAAAGCCTGAGTCTGTGTGTTGTTCCGACAGTGCTTAGTCCGAAGAAAGATGGAGGCTGGAGGATGTGTATAGACTCCAGAGCGATTAACAAAATTACCATCAGGTACAGATTTCCACTGCCGAGAATGGATGATCTGATGGATTTCCTGACAGGGGCAAATTATTTTTCAAAGATTGAGATGAAGAGCGGATTTCACCAGATTCGCATGAGGGAAGGTGATGAATGGAAAACAACATTCAAGACAAACGAAGGTTTGTATGAATGGTTGGTCATGCCGTTTATCTTGACAAACACGCCGAGCACATTCATGAGACTGATGAATGAAGTCCTGAGGGAGTTCATCGAAAAATTTGCAGTCGTATATCTGGATGATATACTGATCTTCAGTAAGACGAAGACTGAGAATTTGAAACATTTATCCATTGTGATGAGAAAGCTACAACAAGAGAAGTTGTTGGTCAACATGAAGAAGTGCTCCTTCATGAAGACAGAGCTTATTTATTTGGGTTTTGTCATATTAGCGAATGAGATGAAGATGGATCCAGGAAAGGTAGAAGTGATAAAAAACTGGCCATCACCGAGAAATGTTTTTGAGGTGAGGCGTTTCCATGGTTTGGTTAGTTTCTACCGAAAGTTCATCAGGAATTTCAGTGGTATTAGCGCCGCAATGATGGACACAGTGAAAAAGTGACATAAGGCTTTTCACTGGACAACAGAGGCTGAGAGGAGCTTCAATCTGTTGAAGCGGAAGATCACAGAGCAACCAATTCTGGTGTTGCCTGACTTCCAGAAGACATTTCAGATGAAATGTGATGCGAGCAGATATGCTATAGGAACAGTCTTGAGTCAAGAGGACAGGCCACTTGCATATTTCAGCGAGAAGTTGGATGAAGCAAAGATGAAATACTCCACGTATGATAAAGAGTTTTATGCCTCTATACAGGCATTAAAGAAGTGGAGGCATTACTTGATCCCGAAATAATTTGTATTGTACAGCGATAATCATGCATTGCATTTTGTGAGTCAACAAGAAAAGTTGAACCCGAAACATGCAAAATGGGTAGAGTATATGCAAAATTTCACATTTTTGATTAAACACATTTCAGGAACTGCTAACAAAGTGGTTGATGCTTCGAGCAGGAAATGTTTGTTGCTGCAGGAATTTCGAGTCAAGACATTGGGTTTTGAAAACCTGAGGGACATGTACGCAGGTGATGAAGATTTTGCAGAGGCATACAAAGCAGCCGAGAACCCAGTTCTTAGAGATCGGAGCCCATGGATAGATTACTTCATCTAGGAAGGATTGTTGTTCAGAGGCAATCAACTATGTATTCCAATTTGCTCCATGAGGGAGAATTTGGTGAAGGAAAATCATAGTGGCAGATTAGCAGGTCACTTTGGTCATGAAAAAACATTTGCCAAGCTGAGCGAATCGTATTTTTGGCCGGGCATGCAGGCAGATGTCAAACAATTTTTTGACAGATGCAGAATTTGTCAACACTCGAAGGGTCGAAAGTAGAACGTGGGTTTTTATCAGCCCTTACCCATACCGGAGAGGCCATGGGAGGCGATAAGTATGGATTTTGTATTGGGTTTGCCGAGAACGCAGAGAGGAGTTGATTCCATTTTTGTGGTGGTAGACAGGTTTTCGAAGATGGAACATTTTATTCCATGTCAGAAGACTAGCGATGCAACGCACGTCGCAAACTTGTTTTTCAAAGAGGTTGTTAGACTTCATGGATTTCCGAGAAGCATAGTCTCGGACAGGGATACCAAATTCATAGGTCATTTTTGGAGGACGCTATGGAAAAATCTAGAAACTAATTTGGCTTTTAGTTCGGCTTACCATCCGCAGACAGACGGACAAACCGAGGTGGTCAACAAAAGCCTGGGGGATCTATTGAGAATCTTGGTGACAAAACACCATGGTAGCTGGGATAGTGTGTTGCCACAGGCAGAGTTTTCATACAACGATTCTGTGAATTGAAGTACAGGCAAGAGTCCATTTTAGATTGTGTATGGGACACAACCGAGGGGAGTTTCTGAATTGCGAGATTCAGAGGAGACTTCGACTAGCTGTGCTAGTGCAGAAGAATTTGCTAAGGCGATGCAGGAACTTCACAGTCAGGTGAAGCAAAGATTGATTGATTCAAATCAAGAGTATAAGCGCAGAGTAGATCAGCGAAAGAGACAACTTCAGTTTGAAGTTGGGGATCTTGTTCTAGCACACTTGAGGAAGGACAGGTTCCCAAGAGGAACGTATAACAAACTGAAGATGAAAAAGATCGGACCATGCAGAGTCCTGAAGAAATTCAGAGAGAATGCATATGAGATCGAGTTACCGGATGGCATCGGAATATCTATGATATTTAACGTGGTAGATTTATACCCATACAGGGATGGAGAAGCAGATGATGAAGCTGGAGAACCAGTGGTCCAGTGGCAGAAGAAATTACCAGTTGCCGAGAAGCTGCAGATGGAGTACATACTGGACAAGCGAATGGGAAAGAAGACCAGGCGGAAGCAGTATTTCGAGTACCTGGTGAAGTGGAAAAACCACCCAATGGAGGATGCTAGCTGGGAGACTTAGGCGGTAATACATAAGCATGGACAGACTGTGTAGGAGCTCATGGACAGGAGCCCATGAAAATTTTCAAGCGAGGGAGTATGATGCAGGAGCATCTCTCACTCATCAAGCGAGCCGACACATTGAAAGGAAACAGATGGACAGCGCCAAAATGCATTTTGAAATACGTTGGAAGTATTGCGCCATCTTTTAAATGAAGTCATTCATAAAGAAGCACACTTGTATTGTAAAGGGGACCTTGAGCCTTTAAGCTCTCGTCCTTAGTATATAGGAAGGCATTTAATAGATTTAATGCAGGTAGATAGATTTTTAAGTCTAGATTAGATAGTTTCAGTCTTCGAGAGGGAAAATGGATATAGACACCCTCCTTTGTACATTGTATTATTATTCTTGAGAAGTAGAAGAGAAGAGCAGCAGAGAAGTGTATGCATAACCTCCATGTACAGACATTGAAATAATAAGAAAAGCTTTGATTCAATTCCATGGCTGTGTTACTCTCTGTGTATTTATGTTGATATGCTCATGATTGTTTGCTTCTTGTCATACATTTGCTTTTATATGTTGTGTATGTGATTTCATGGTTGAAGTGAAGTCTGTGAGAATAGGGAGTTAGTTTCAATTGTTTCTCTATCCTGAACCAGAGAATTCCTGCAAGGAGTGCAGTGGAATTTGTCTGCAAGGAGTGTGTGGCTGCAGGGTTCAGATAGAGATAACTTTTGTTCTAAGCTCTTAAGAGTGCAGATTTGGCACTAGAGCCGTGCAAGACGTGCGCAGGCTAGACGAAGACTCAGAGTTACGATTCTGAGCGAAAGGGAACTAGGACTGCTTTTGCCAGAAGCGCACAGAGCGTGAAAGACTCAACACTTCGAGAGTTGTTGCGGTCGAGCACAAGAGTGTGCGTAAGATCTCTGAGGGAATCAGATTTGACAAGATCAGGAGGGATAGTTCCTTCGTGACACAGAGGAGGAGTGCCAGGAAGAAGTTCAAAGAAGGGTCAAGCAGGAGGAAGATATTGATCGAGAAAATTCCTTACAGAGGAGAAATTGACGGCCAGGTCTTGAAGGGGGAGATTCATGAATTCCCGCCTACCGTCCGATCTTGGAAAGTCGGGCGGGATTTAACTCCTAGGCGCAGGAGGAGTCCAAGAGCCATCAGGGATTCGGCCTTCAGGAGTTGAGGAGGTGAGAGTTTCACACTGATCGAAATCGCGATTGGCGATTTCCCGAAGCTGTCGGAGCTGTCAATCACCATAGGGACAGGTGGCACACAATCCCAGAGAGTCGGGATTCGACATTCGGGACTTCCCGGTGCAAAGGATTTTTTGACGGGTGAAATCGCGATCACGCAATTCCCGATAGAGCGGAGAGAGAAAGCGACGTGGCAGGTTAAAAGCACATGTGCATATTGGAGTTCGGGGTTCGGGAGTTCGTAGTGCAAGTGAACCATGACATCGCATGTTCCGATTTCCCGATAGGGAAATCCCTGACAGGAACAGAAGCGTTGAATTTGACCCATCGGGTTTCAGAATTTTGGATAGCACGAGAAACGTGCCCACAGGTTTCGTGATAACACGAAACCCGATTTTCCGAGAAGACTGCTGGAAGATAAATAGAGCATCCTGTGGGTGACATAAGGTTCCAATACAGGATCTGAGGGGCATTGTAGCTCTTCAGTCCTGAGTTGAAGAAGGTCCTGGTGAAAAGCGAACGAGCAGGTGGTGACGTCTGCACCAATATACTGATAGAAGGTTACAAGAAAGACTTGCAACACATAAGACATCATTGAAATGACCAATATCTTCTTGAATTGTTCCAGATCCTACAACACTAAGAGACCTATCATCACCAAGAAATATTTTATTGGTGTTACATTCATTTAGAGAATAAAACATGGCTTTATCCTTAGCCATATGATAATATGCTCCTGAATCAATAAGCCACTTATTAAAAGAAGAAGTAGTAGTAGAATTTGAATTGGAGAAGAAACATGTCTATGAGAAAAAGAAGTAGAATCAATACCGATGCTGTGTTTTTTCATCGTTGCTTCCAAAGATGCCATCTTCTTGAAACATTTTGAATCATCATGACCAACTTTATCTCAAAATTTGCAATGTATGTTAGTATTCTTACTTTTATATTTTGCTCCTTTGTCACCAGTAGGAGTTGAAGTTGTCTGAGTAGGTTTGGGACCCTTATGTTGTTTGTTGTTGTAGCAAGGATGTTTCTTCTTGGGATACTTGGGTTTATCTTTTTGTTGGGCAACTAAGGCTTTGTTGGAGGGACCTGTACTGTTAATCACTCAAAATTATACAAGCTTATCTTCCTCTCGAATAAAAGAAGAAAAAAAGGACTCAAGAGTGGGTTTTTCATAAGATTCTTCCCCTAGAGTCTCTCATGGAATAAAATGTAGATACAAACACATAATATGCACTACCTAGCTTAGAAATAATAAGATAGATTCAACACTCTTCATCCATCTTCATCTTACATTCTTCATATAAAATTCTGAGTGTTTTAAACCTAGATAGATCGTCTCCAAGGCAAGAAAAATCATTTGGACTCAAGGTCAGTATTTTATTTTCTAACTGTTGTGCTTGAATAATATTGATTTTACCAAACACAGATTCAATCGTGTTCCAAGCTTCTTTGAGGTCATCAATATCTTGAAGGTGCTACCTTAAATCAGGAGAGATGAAAATTTTGATTAGTCCACGTTCTTCGTCATTCCTATTATCCCACTTGGCTTTCTTATCAACATCTATGGGTGTTTTTTCCTTTCCCAAGGTAATCCGGTACAATCTTTTACTTCTTAATAAATATTCCATATCAGATTTCCATTGGAAGTAGTTGTTGCTGGTAAGAAAGAGAGTACTTGTAGAATCCATATTAAGTATGCATATAATTTGGATTTAAAAACTTAAACTAATGATCTGGATGGAAAGAGATCGAAAATTTATGCGGTTTTAAAAAAAACGGCACTGAAAACGGACTTCTGATGTTAGAGTTATGTCCTTTTGAAAAAAGGCACAATCGGTAACCAAATGACCACGTGATTGTGCAAGTTGTTTTATGAAGTGACCCACTTTTATAAAGAGAAGTGGGGATCACTTTTACAATGAAGTTACTTTATAATAGAAAATTTTCATGTAAAATAAATAACTCTAAAATAAAATGTTAAAGCTACTTATAGTGATTCACTTTTATACTTGAAGTGAAATACACTTTACAATTTTAGCATGAACTTTTTCAAAAAAGGTATCAAAAGAGAGACTTGAACTCAAGACCTCTTACTTAATAAGGCAACTTTTAACCAAATTATGTAGCAAAACATATTGTAATGTTAATAAGGAGGATTCTTGTTGTTGGAGAGCGTGCTAAAAAAAAACTCTTTTCACACAAGAAAAAAATTTCTCTTCTCGATGACAATAAGGGTTAGATCTTGGTTAGCTTACGTGGAAGATGCACCTTTTCCTATCTGTTTCTGATTTTCCAAGATCGCACAGGGCATAGGGAAAAGAGCATACACAGATCTAAAAGAGTAACAACCCGGAAATAAATAAAATAAAACCAAAATACTATTATGCAAAAAAATTTAAAAAATGTGTATTCAAGTTTTATACCTCCGGCTTTGACTGTAATGGTCGTATCTTGGGAAAGAGAAAACCTTTTTGAGTGATACGAAAAAGTGTTCATGACTGAAATGAGTTCTATGGATGCAATGGAATAGTCCTCTCAGCCCATAAATGTACGGAAATGATAGAAGTGGATATGAGGCAACTCGGCTTCACAATTTCGATCTATAATAGGAGTGGGTCTTCAAACAGGCTCTAATACCATGTTCGACGACACATGTATTCCAGCAGAGGACAAACACCTTCAGTAACCACTCACTTAATTAGATGAAATATCAACGCACCGATGTTTTCACGTGGTAAAAACCCTACGGGGAAACATTCACGGTGCCAACCAACGCGGCCACTTGGAGCAATTTATTAATGTTTAGAAAAAGATTACAAAGATATTTTATAATATCTTTTCTCACAAACGATCATCGAAAAATGACCCTCGATGTTATTTAAATAGAGATCATGGACCAATTGGGTGTTAAGCCACAGATCAATGGTCGTTAAGATCTAGGAGAGTATGAACCGTCAGATCACTCTATGTCGGGAACATATCGTGACCGTCGGATTTCCTAACTACAAATGCATACTAATGCATAATAAATAAACACACTAGAAAACCAAATTTTACCTAACAACACAATAGACCATGTAGATCTTACTAACTCCTAAGTGTCTAAATATCCTAAAAGAATACAACCCATTGGATAATACTGGGCAATTATTTAATGTAAAAAGGACCTCTGGGTAGTTGGTATCCAATAGTGAAGGGACCAAAAGTAGTTCAGGTTTTTCCTATGGAAAATCTCTTTAAAGAGATAGGAGAATTTTGAATGTTTGTCATGTGTTGTGTATTTGGAGCTCTACTTTTGGAAGGTCACCCCACCTTAATACGAAAGTGAACATTATATTATTTTTCACATTATCAATATCCAAGGGTATATTTACCTTATTGTGTCATGTTTCTAGTAAATATGCAATTATATTCTCTGTATACCTAGTTGTGTTTCAATTTTTAAGGGTCAAGGAACACTTCAAGTGATATTAGAGATCTTTCATGGACTAGCACACCTCCAAATTTTAGTATATTTCTTTTAGGCTAAAGACATGTTCTGACATCGTTAAATAAAAAAGTGATTTTTTGATCAACAGGTAAAACTATGGTTGGGGAATAACACTCATAGTAAATACAAGTGGAATCACATTGTTGGAAATTGTTGTAAACCCTATGGGTACCCCTTTTGTAAAATATTATGGAAATATCATTGCTCTCTTAACCTCTCTACTCGAAAAACTTACCTTTGTTTGGAATGAGGCTACTAACAAAGCCTTTTTAGCATTAAAGGATGTCATGTCCATAAATCCATTATTTGTTGTGCCAGATTTTACTAATACGTTTTTCTTGGAATGTGATGCATTGACCATACGTCTTGGATTACGACTGATGCAAAAAGGGTGTCCTTTATCTTTCACTAGTAAGTAGTGATGTGACCACAATTTGGGTAGGTCCACATATGAGAAAGAGATGATGACCATCATGCATGAAGTAGATAATCTGTTCCCATACCTCATTGGTCGATGTTTCAATATCAATACTAACAATCATAGTCTAAAGTACTTTCTTGAACAAAGGTTATCCTCACCAAAGAAACATAAGTGGAGCACCAAGATACTAGTGTATAACAATGAGATTATCTATAATAAAGGTAAAGAAAATGTGGTAGTTGATTCCTTATCTCAGACATTTGAGGAGGATGGATCCCTCTTCACCTTATCTTTACCCATTCCAAGTTTTCTTGAGAAAGCCCGTAAAGAATGGCTAGAAAATGACACTATCATTCATGTCATCCATAGGATTTAGGAAGATCTCAACTCTCCTAAGGGGTATACATCATAACAAGATACATTGTGATATAATGGGCTCATTGTTCTAGTAAACAATTCTTCCTTAAAGAAAATAATCTTAGAGCAATTTCATTCATCACTTATAGATGATCACTCTAGATTTCATAAAACATATGAATGAACTAAACTCTTGTTCTTTTGGAAGGGTATGAAAAATAACGTCTAGGAATTTGTCGCAACATGTGACACTTTCGAAAGAAACAAAGGGGAGACAATAAATATATTAGGGGCATTGAAACCTTTATCGATTCCAACATGCATATGCCAGGCCAACATCGTTATGGATTTTATAGTGTGACTTTGGAGGGTGGGAAAAAAATCCATGATCATGGTGGTAGTCAACCATTTATCCAAATATGATATTTTTTATGCCCTATTACATCCACTCACCCCCTATTTAGTTTTCCAAGTCTTCCTTGATAAAAAAATTAAATTACATAGCATGCTCACTTCCATTTTATTAGATTAGGACCTTACCTTCACATCGAAATTTTGGAAGGATTTGTTTAAACTATAAGGTACCCATCTAAAAATGATCATTGTATATCAGCCCCAAAATTGATGGTCAAACTAAATTGGTTAAAAAATGTGTAGAAACATGGGGTTGGTAAAGGAATGGATTGGAACTGGGTCAATCGAAAGAATCACTAAGAGGTTCATTTGGAACTGGGCCAATAATAAGAATTTATTCAGAAAAACCACACCAATGGGCACAACGGATTCCCCTCACGGAATGGTGGTACAATACCTCTTATCATGGAGCTACTAAAATGGCATCATATGAAGAAGTTTGTGGCGAAAAACCACTGTTAATCACTTCATATTTACTAGGTGTTTTAAAGTTTCAAGTAGTGGATCATACACTCTACACTAGAAAATCCATTCTCCACATCCTAAACAAAAATTTGTCTATGGATAAAAATATAATGAAGAAACAATTGGATTTTCATCAATCTAAACATTAATTTTCAATAAGGGGCCATGTGTTTCTTCACCTTAAATTCCATAAACAGACATAACTCAAAGACAAAACAACCTCAAAAATTAGCATCCAAGCTCTATGAACCCTATGAGATCATCCAACACTTTAGACAAGTGGCCTAGAAACTGTCTCTTCCATTCCACTCCAAGATTCATCCAGTATTTCATGTGTCTTGTTTAAACAAGGCCTTGGGATCAAAGTGAAAGGTACAAACAATATTACGTGAGCTTTATGAACAAGGCTCCATTTGGATTCAACCAGAAACTCTTTTGGATACTAAAGAGTGTTAACTGCGCTAGCACATGATAAGTGAAGTATATATCTAGTGGAAAGACATGCCAACTAATTATGTGAACTGGGAAACAACAGTGATCGTTCAACAATTTCCTTGTCTTAATCCTTGAGGACAATGCTTCTTTCAAAAGGGTAGGCAATGTTAGGGTCCTACCCTAACCTTCCTACTTTAGGATACCTAGGAGTTAGTTAATTGTTGTATGAAATCATCCCCTTTGAATAAGACCCATTGGATTATAGGGGATACTTATTTAATCTAAAAGGGTCCACTTTAAAAGGTCCACTTCATAGTTGGTACCCATTAGTGAAGGGACCACAAGTAGTAAGGGGTTTTTCTATGGAAAATCTAGTTAAAGAGATATGAGACTTTGGAATGTATATATTGGGTTTTGTATTTGGAGATTTTCTCGATGGAAAATCACCCCACCTTAAGAGGCAAGTGAACATTGTATTATTCTTCGCGTTATCAATATACAATGGAATATTTACATATTTTACCTTATCATCTCTTGTTTATGGTTAATTTGCAATTATATTCTCTATATGCTTGATTGTGTTTCATTTATGAAAGCTTAAGGTGTCACACAGTTGGTTTAGATTGACAGACAGTTGGTTTGGATTGTTGGTTGTCATTGATGTCAACCTTTGGAGAATAATATTGTAGATTGATATCAACTCTTAAAAATTGATGTCAAGCCTTGAGTATGCCTGGTATCTCTAGAGGTATGGGTAAGGAACCAAAGTTTGGTTAAGGAATAATGTAATGAATATCAATGTATATGTATTTAATACTATTCTATATGAATAGTACATGCCATGTCATTTTCGTTGATATGTGGAACGTCACATAACTCCTCACGGTTAGAGAGTTATGGCCTTGTGAAGTTGGAGAACCCTCATGAGTTATCTAGAAGCCCCTAGAAGATCAAAGAAGTCAAATTACTATAGAAACTCGTAAAATAGGTTGACTAGTCAAAGTGGGTGAATCTAGGATTTAATCATGGATATAGTTGTTGCATTAAGAAAATAATTAAAAATAAATTAGTTGCAACAAGAAGTTGTGAGTTTGGTAATTATGGTAAAGTGGTTGTGATGAGAATATTGAATAGTCAAAGTGGTTGACCAAGAAATAAATTAAATAATAAAGTGGTTGAAACAAGAGTTAGTTAATGGAAAAGAAGCTATGAATTGAATAATTATATAAAAGTTAGTTGCAACAAGAAGTTTTGAGTAAAGAAAAATTATTTAAATAATAAAGTAGTCAAAGTGGTTGCAAAGAGAAATTATTTAAATAATAAAGTAGTCAAAGTGGTTACAAAGAGAAATTATTTAAATAATAAAGTCATTACCACAAGAAGTGGTTAAGTTGAAAAAGTGTTTAAGTGCACAAAGTGGCTAAGTTTAAAAACTTGGTTAAGTGGACAAAGTGGCTAAGTGAACGAAGTTGGTTAAGTGGACAAAGTGGCTAAGTGAACGAAGTTGGTTAAGTGGAAAAGTGGCTAAGTGGACAAAGTGGTTAAGTGGATACTTCTAGAGGAGAATATCTACAAGTGATTGAGGTAACCAAAGGATATCTAAGGAAAATTTTAGAGGAAAGGTGAAGTAAACAAGGCAAAAATTCAAGGGAGGATAAAGAATTTTGATGATGCTTTCTAAGGTATGTTTTTTTTTTTGTTTGTTAATTTGTGCAGGACCTGCGATTAGCCTGTGGCTTGAGAAACCGCGACTCAGGGGCATCTAAGCCGTCAAAATCACCCGGGGATCGCACCCGGCCTGAGCCACACCAACCCTTAACATGGTTGGATTTTTTGTCCCCGCAGGTTTCGAACCGGTGACTTTAACATCACGGAGTGGCTTAACAACACACTCCGTCACCGCTTTCTAAGGTATGTTATTTACAGGTCATCTCATCATTTTCACAATAAATTGTTTGATACTATGACTCAGATAGTAAAATATGGAGGTTGTTAAGAACACATATCCAAGTAATTGTGATAAAATTTTTATCTTGTGGGTCGTTGTATTTTTGGAGTTACACTGCGTGGAAAACAGGGTTTATGGCTAGTCCTAAAACTAGTCTAAAACATGTGTTTCGGGTAAAAACGTCATAACCTATTCATAAAAAATTCAAATTTAGTATGACCAAATGTATTGGTTAGAGTATAGTCTTTAGGATTATGTGTACCATTTTGAGATCCATATAGAAACTATTTTGTGTAGGGCATTCTCTACAAGTTCTCTCTCTACAATAAGCCAAAATTCAACAAGGTATGTCATTTTTTCTATAACTCATTTCTTGGGAGGTTCCAAGGAGGGAAACCTCGAGAAATTGAAGACAATACACTGAAGAACATTGTGCATTATTTTTAGATATTTATTCATTACAGGTAAACAATTATTATTATTGCAACTTAGGGTTGTTGACTAATCCAAAATTAGTCATGTGAGACTAAAGTAAAGTTTGATGAAAATGCTAGTTTCTTGTTGTTAAAGTTAAGTAAGGCTTGCAGGTTTGTGATCATATACTACAAATCAAATTTAAATGATGAAATTGATGAGCGATTTTGGTTGAGGTATGTTACAGATAGAGGTTGTATAACAGTGAGGTTGTGGCACATGGTTTGATGTAATGATTTATGGTATTTGGTTATGGATAGTGTGATGTATTGCTAGA
>JZKD02S1673297.1:1158611-1171046 GCA_000966675.3 Picea glauca
GTAATGATTTATGGTATTTGGTTATGGATAGTGTGATGTATTGCTAGAGAAATTTTGATGGTTACATTGGTATATGTATTTGGTATATGGTTGAGGTACATGTTGGGTACTTGGTGGAGACAAGTAGCTAACGAGTTGACACATACATGAGGTGTATAGTTGATGATGTTGGTACATTGTGATGAGTCATAGTTGATGATGTTGGTACATCGTGATGAGTCATAGTTGATGAGTAGTTGATGCATGATTGGTACATACATGGTACATGGTTAGAGGCACTTGTTAGTAGTATTGTTGACACATGGTTTATGGATGATGTAGCATACTTGTCTTGGTATATTATTAGAAGAACATATTGATCTTGGTGATGATTATGACTTCTTGTGATATGCTTGGTTCATGCACATATTGTTGATATTATGCATATGGTTGAGATTTGTCTTGGTGATTGATCTTCATGAGTAGATATGATTTGGTTGATAAGATTGATGAGACATGTTGTGATAAGTTGTTTGGACATGTTGTTGTGATAGGTTATTTGTACAAGTTTGGTGCATGGTTGATTCACCTTTTTATGGTACAGGTTGCAGTACAATTTGATGCATGGTACATGTTGGCACATGTTATTGGTACAGGTTGTTTACGAGTTATTGGTACAAGTTTATTACAAGTTGTTTCATGACGATTTATTGGTACAAGTTTACAATAGTATATCTCACATTAACAGTGTGACAGTGGTTCCATCGTTCTACTTATGTTTCAGGGAGGTTAGATGAGGAAAGGATAGGTGGTTGTAGCCACCTTTCAGTTTTATCCGAAGAACATAAAGGTTGTATACTCCTTCTAGTTGTAGCCGGAGAATTGGAGAGTTGCATCTTCCGTCAGGTTGTATCTTAAGAAGCTAGGGGGTTGGAGCTTCCTTCCAGTTGTAGTTCAAGAATTGGAAGTTGGTTCTTTCTTGAATGTAATTCTTGACATATAAGAAAATCATTATATGGTTTTCTCCCACATTGGGTTTCAACGTAAAGATTGGTGTACTATGCATTGTGTGGATGTGTTGGTTATTGTTTATTATGCATCGATGAATGTTAATGCTTATGATACAGTAAGATATTGATGATGAACATATGAACATGGTTGAATAAGTAAAATAGCATACTTTTTGCTTTAAAGGATTAATAATTGGTATAATTTTTCATTACTGATTCACCCCCCCTCTCAGTAATCCAACAATTGGAATCAGAGTGGGTTACTTCAAGAAACAATTTAACCACTAGAATGAGATTATGGATTATTATGAAAATGGAGTAACATTGTTTAATGGTTAGAATGGTTTAAAGTATGAGATATCAAGTGGAAGGACGAAAGTATTTTTAAAGGCATAGGGCATGATATTTTAAAATTAGTTGTTATAGGATATGATAGTTCAAAAATGGAAAAGACTACATCAAAGAAGGAATTGAATCAAAATAAAAAAATTGCAATGTATTTCATTTTTGAAGGACTATATGATTCAGTAAAGGACAAAGTGGGTAAATGTTTATCAGCTAAATAATTTTGGGATAAGTTACATAATATCTATTCTTCACCCATCACAGAGTCGGATAATGTCAAAGAAGATGTGATTTAGGAGCATCGTTAGAAAGCACGCAGAGCAATACCTATCAGTTTCTATGAATCCGTACGAGACCTCGACACTGGCGGTTTCAGCCGATATTTTGAAATCCTCTTTAAATCAGTGCCGAAAAATATTTGAGGCATGCTTGAGAAATCGTGAGCGAAGTGGGAGTTTCCACTCTGTCTTTGGAATCCGACTGCACTAGGATGGTTGTCAGTATATGTTTTGATGTAGACAAGTAGTAGGGCAGAACCCTAAGATCCCTCTGAGATAAATAGAGGTTTTGTATACCCAAATGAGGCTGACTGCAGGGTAGATGTTAGTTGCAAGTTAGTAGGAGATTGAGTTTTCCGTTGTTGTTTTTTATTTTATTTGGCTTATAGCCATTTTCACTTTTGAATATAACATAATAAAATTGATCCAATGCATGGGGTATGAACATTGTTTTCAATTTTCTTTTATTGTGTTTTCATGAGTGGATGAGTGAATGGAACTGTGAATGTTAGGATAATTTTCAATTGTTTCTCTTATGTTGAAGTAGTGTAAGGTGTGCACACAGAACGCAAGGAGTGCATTAATGGGATCTTTTTCGATTGCAAAACTCAGAAGAGATAATACAAAAATTTCCCTTTGCAAGGAGTGCAAAGAGACTTGTGCAAGGCATGCACAGTCATTTGCAAGAAACCAAAACTTTGTGTAAGGATTTGGTGCAAGGAGTGCACGGATTTGAGATTCGGCTAAGTGTCATAGGGAATTTGCAAGAAGTCGAAGAACCAGAAAAGGATAATGCGAGGGTGAGAGGAATTTATACTGGAGAAATCCTTAGTGTCCGAGTTATCGAAATTCTAGAAGTGCAAGGAGTGCGTGGGAAGTCGAAGTCTCCACGAGACTAATATCAGGAGGAATAACACTTTTCATAAGGGTTAACGAGATCCAAGAAATAGAATCGGAGTAAGGACAAAGGTTGAAGCCTTTGAATCCTTCAAAAATATTCTAAGTCTAAAGAAAGCATAAGTTGAGGGGGCGAAAGATCTGGACCATCCGATCAACGTCCAGATAGCGAGGAGCAAGCGCAAAGGAGGAATGATCTCATTTTTCTGGTATGAGCGCAAGATAATCATAGCCATCCATTCAATGTAAAGTACACTAGAATTAAATATTTGAAGGCACACATGAGGAAAAAAGTCATGAAATTCTTAAATCATCGGGATCGTCCATTATCAAGGAGGACACGTGGCAAGAGCTTAGGGTTTCGCTGACTCGTGACTCGAAGGAGTCAATGTTTGAGTCGTGAGAACTCGCGAAACATGAAATGATGACTTGATCTAAGCCGTTGATTAGAGGAGAGATCTGGACCATCACTCTAATGCCATCGCAATTTAGGGTGTCGGGAAAATGAAGGCGAGGATACTCTCAAGTCCCAAAATGAAAAATCCTAATTTGATCACAACTGTTGATCAAAGGAAGGATCTGAATCATCGATCCAACTCCATCTCAATTTCGAGTATCGGGAGGACAGGGGTACTGAGACTTCCAAAGTTGCGAAAATGCAAAATGCAGATTTGATCGTAGCCATCGATCAAAGAATGATCTAGACCGTCGATCTATGGTCATCGTGATTTCGGCTATGGGGGGAACAGAGGTAGCATCACTCTCAGAGTTGTGAAATGCGAAATCGCAACGCGCCTTTCACTCAAGTGCATGGTCATCGCCAATAGTCAGAGAGAGAGGGCTATCACATACTAAGCCCCTGTTGGGATTTCAGTAGTCAGGAGAGTCAGGGAGACTCGCACCCAAAGGCCCGATACACAAAATCACAAAACTCCTTTTTAGTTAGGCGAGTGGTCATAATTATGGTCACAAAATGGAATGGGCTTAGACCCTAATCATGTGGTCATCATCAAGGTCACATCTGAGAAAGGGTCAATAGAGGAGGCGCTAACTCTAGCTCTGAGATTTTTGTAGAGTGAAAAACAAAAGGTTGCGGGTGTTTTGGAGCCTGCACCAGGAGTCGTGAGGACTTGTAGTTGACACAGGACGATATCAGTGAGGTTTCAGAGAGTCACTGACTCCAGAATCGAATATCCTGACCGGGAGGTCGCACAACCGTTAAGAGGGAAGGGGGTATGCATCAAGTGGTATCAGAGCATAAGTTTTTCTTGCAGATAGTAGGCAAAGGAGAGGAGGGAAAATAACTCGGAGTTGTACCTTGTGTGTGTGACAGATATTCAACACAATGTCGCCAAGGAGATGCGGAGATCAACCTTTAGCCAATTGATCTATAGAAAGGGAGATGTGAGAACTTTGTGCAATATTAGAGGTAATGGAGGCAGTGTAGAGAAGAGCACCTGATACGAGAGACATCATCGATGAAGAGAGTGAGGAAGCTATGGGTGAGAATGTTGCTGAAGAAGTTGCAGAAGAGGATGTTGTCGAAGAACGCTTGTTGATGTTATTTTCTAGATTGGGAGGTAGAGCCAAGATAGAGGTCCCAATGTATGAAGGAAATTTATATGCTGAGGAGATGTTGGATTGGATAAGATCCATGGACAAACATTTCGACTATTAAGAGGTCAATTAAGAGAAAAGAGTGAAATAGGTTGTCACCAAGCTAAAAGGACATGCAACACTATGGTGGGATGAACTGTAGGCTCAGAGGAGAAGTAAGGGAAAACAAAAGATAAAGACTTGGGACATAATGGTATCCAAGATAAAGGCTAATTTCATTCCCAAGTATTATTAGATCAATATGTTCAGGAAGATGCAGAACTTGAGACAGAAAGGGATGATGATTAAGGATTACACAGATGATTTCTATAGGTTGAACATCAAAATTGGACAAAGAGAGAGAGATGAAGAAAAAGTTGTGAGGTATATAAATGGCCTAAGATATGAAATCAAGGATGAGCTTAGCATGATGTCAGTATGAACAGTGGATGATTCTTATCATTTTACACTGAAGGAAGAGGAGAATTTGGCCAGAAATCAAAGCCAGTGAGGGAGAGGTAAGGGCCCCATCGCAAACAAAAGCAAGGGAGTTACCCATGACAAGGCACATAAGTCTAAATACGAGACTGAGAAACCACACAATCACTCGGAAAGAGGAGAAAGTTCTTGAGGAAGATAGGGTGGTTGAAGAAATTCTTTCAGAGGAAGAGGAAGAAGAGAAGGAGGAGAAGTAAGATGCTATGCTTGTGGAAAGACAGGGCACATGTCTTGGGAATGTCCTAAGAAAAAGAAAGAAGGAGAAGGTTAATATCACATTTCAGAAGCGCAAAAAAGAGATGTTGAAGAACAAGGAGCAGAGGATGGAATATCCCTAATATTGAGGAAAATTCTGTTAAGACCAGAGGCATAAGTTGAAAGGTGAGTGCAGAGGAACAGTCTCTTCAGAACAACTTGCAAGACTAAAGAAGGAGTATGCAAGGTGATAATTGATAGTGGGATAACTAACAAGTTAGTATCCTTGGATATGGTGGAGAAATTGGAGATGGAGAAAACTGCACATCTGAATCCATACAATGTCTCATGGTTGCAGAAAGAACACTAGGTAATGGTTACTAAACAATGCTCGGTTGAATTTAAGATAGGAGGATATAGAGATGGAATTCTATGTGATGTAATTCCCATGGATGTATGTCACATTTTTTTGGGAAGACCATGGAAGTTTGACAATAATTTCATTCATGATGGGAGTTAGAACACATACACCTTGGAGAAGAATGGTAGAACACACGTGTTGTTGGAAATAGAGGAGAAGAAAGTAAAGGAGGAAGCCAACACAAGCATACTTTTCATGAGTGGGATGGAACTCCTACAAGAATTCAAGGAAGAACAGGAGATGCAGTTCGTTGTGGTGAGAAAACCCAGAGTTTTCCTTAGAATTACTTCAATGGATGATTTTCCTGAAGAAGTTCAAGAATTGCTAGAAAATTTCACTGACATAGTGGTGGATGAGCTTCTAAAATAATTTCCACTCGTCAAAAGTATCAACCATCATATTGAATTTATACCAAGAGAAAGTCTATCGAACAAAGCAACATACAGACTGACACTTCGAGACAATTAGGAACTGAAGAAGAAAGTCCATAAATTGTTAGACAAGGGTTTGGTTAGAGAGAGCTTCAATCCATGTGTAGTACCAACTGTGTTGAGTCCAAAGAAGGATGGAGGTTGGAGATTGTGTAGATTTCCTTTAACAAGTTCACCATCAGGTATAGATTTCCTTTACTAAGAATGGATGATTTAATGGACTCTTTAAGTGGAGCAAATTTCTTTTCTAAAATAGATTTGAAAAGTGGATATCACCATATTAGAATGAGAGAAGGTGATGAGTGGAAAATAGCCTTTAAGACAAATGAAGGTTTGTATGAGTGGCTTGTTATTCCATTTGGATTAACAAATTCCCTGAGTACTTTTATGAGACTAATGAATGAAATACTAAATGATTTCATTGGCAAGTTTGTGGTTGTGTATGTGGATGATACACTGATCTTCAGTAGGACTAAAGAGGAGCATTTGAGGCACCTGAAATTAGTGATCAGGAGGCTGCAGGAGGAGAAGTTGTTGATAAATCTAAGGAAGTCCTCTTTTACGAAGACAGAACGCATTTAATTGGGTTTTGTGATCTCTTCAAATGAAATGAAGATGGATCCAAATAAGGTGAAAGCAATCAAAGAATGTTCATCACCAAGGAGCATGTTTGAAGTAAGGAGCTTCCATGGATTAGCAAGCTTCTATAGGAATTTCATCGGAGACTTCATTGGAATTTGTGCACTGATGATGGATACAGTAAAGAAGAAGCACAAGCCTTTTAAATGGACAAAGGAAGTAGCGAGGAGCTTCAATATACTGAAGGAGAAAATAACAGATCGGCCAACTCAGGTCCTACCAAATTTTGAGAAGACATTTCAGGTGAGATGTGATGCAAGTGGAGTTGCAACAGAAGAAATTTTGAGTCAGGATAATAGACCTTTTTCCTATTTCAGTGAGAAGCTAAATGAGACCAAAAGAAAATACTCCACATATGAGAAGGAGTTTTATGCCATAATTCAAGCCCTGAAGAAATGGAGACATTATCGTGTACCATAGGATTTTGTCTTCTATAGCAATAACTAGGCTTTACAATTCATAACCTAACAAACAAAATTGAACCAGAGGCATGAAAAATGGGTTTAGTTTATGCAAAATTTTACTTTTGTCATAACACATATCACTGGGAATGCTAACAAGGTTTTTGATGCATTAAGCAGGAGATGCTTGATTCTGCAAGAATTCTAGGTGAAGACCTTGGGGTTTTAACACCTTAAGGACATGTATTGTGATGATCCTGATTTCAAGGAAGCATATGAAGCATGTGCAAATCCTATGATAAGAGATAGAATCCAGTGGACAGAGTACATGATTCAAGAGGGATTGTTGTTCCAAAAGAATCAGTTGATCATACCAAAGTTCTCCATGAGGGTTAACCTTTTGAAGGAAAAACATAGTGGAGGATTGGATGGACATTTTGGCCATGATAAAACGTTTGCACAGTTGAGAAGCTCAGAATATTGTCCAAGTATGAGGACATAAGTGATAAAGTTCATAAACAGATGTAGAATCTGCCAACATACAAAACGGAAAAGACAAAACACTAGATTGTATCAAAAATTGCCAATACAAGAGAGGCCTTCAGATGCAATAAGCATGGATTTCATATTGGGATTCAAAAGGATGCAAAGAAGATTTGATTCCATATTTGTGGTGGTGGATAGATTTTCAAAGGTGGCACATTTTATCTCATGCTAGAAGACCAGTGATGCAACACATGTTGCAAATTTGTTTTTCAAGGAAGTTGTGAGACTCCATGACTTACCTAGAAGCATTGTCTTGGACAAAGAGAGAAAATTTGTTGGTCACTTTTAGAGAAAACTGTGGAAGAAGTTGGAGACATATTTATCCTTCAACTCATCCTATCACCCTCAGATAGATGGACAGATGGAGGTGGTAAACATAACTTTGGGAAACTTATTGAGGATTCTAGTCACTGACCACCATAATCAGTGGGATTAGTTTTTGTCGCAAGAATAATTTTCATACAATGACTCACCAAATAGGAGCACTAGAAAGATCCCATTCCAAATATTGTATGGAATGCAACCCAAGGGAGTATCTGATTTGAGAGACTTCGTACAGAGTGAGATTAGGAGAGTTGGAGCAGACGATTTTGCTGCAGAAATGTAGAGGATCATAGCTAGATCAGAGGACAGTTGCATAGTTCTAACCAAGAGTACAAGCGTAGAGCTGATCAACATCCCAGAGAACCTCAATTTGAAGTAGCAGATCAGTTTCTGACACATATTAGGAAGGAAGGGTTCGCTAGGGGGACATATAATATGCTAAAGATGAAGAAGATAGGGCCATGTAAGATCTTGAGGAAGTTTTATGTAAATTTCTATGAGATTGAGATGCCAGATGATGTGGCCATATCTCCCATATTCAATGTTTTAGACATGTACCCTTATAGGAAATATGACACAGAGGGATCAAAAGATCAAGAGAAGATTTAGTGGGAGAAAAAAATGCCTATAGTAGAAAAACCACAGATGGAGAAGATTGTTGATCAAAGGATTGGAAAGAAGACAATAAGGAAGACCTATTTTGAATATCTAGTCAAGTGGAAGGGACACCCAATAGAGGATGATAGTTGGGAAAATGAAGTTTCTATCCAAAATCATGGAAAGTCAGTGCAGGATTTCATGGATAGGAGTCCATGAATTTTTTTCAAGGGGAGTATGATGTAGGAGCATCGTTGGAAAGAACGTGGAGCAAGACCTATCAACTTCTGGGAATCCGTACGAGACCTCGACACTGGCCATTTCAGCCAATATTTTCAAATCCGCTTTAACTCAGCGCCGAAAAATCCTTGAGGCATGCTTGAGTGGTCGCGAGCGAAGTGGGAGTTTCCACTTGGGCTCTGGAATGTGACTACACTAGGATGGATGTCGGGATAAGTTTTGATGTAGACAAGTAGTCAGGGGGAACCCTAATATCCTTTTGAGATAAATAGAGGTTTTGTACACCCAAATGAGGTTGGTTGCAGGGTAGATGTTAGTTGTAAGTTAGTAGGAGATTGAATTTTTAGTTGTTGTTTTTTTTTTTTTTTCAGTTGTAGCCATTTTCAATTTTGAATATAACAAAATAAAATTGATCCAATGCATGGGGTATGAACATTGCTTGCAATTATCTGTTATTGTGTTTTCATGAGTGGATGAGTGACTTTCATTATGATTGAATGGAACTCTGAATGTTAGGATAAGTTTCAATTGTTTCTCTTCTGTTGAAGTAGTGCAAGGAATGCACACATAATGCAAGGAGTGTGTTAATGAGATCTATTTCAATTCTGAAACTCAGAAGAGATAATATGAAACTTTCCATTTGCAAGGAGTGCAAAGAGACTTGTGCAAGGCATGCACAGTCATCCACAAGAACCCAAAACCTTGTGTAAAGATCTGGTGCCAGGATTGCACAGAAACGAGATTCGGCTAAGTGTCCAAGGGACTTTGCAAGAATTAAAAGAACCAGAAAAGGAGAACGCCAAGAGGGCAAGAGGAATTTATCTTCAAGAAATCATTAGGATCTCAGTTATCAAAATCCATGAAACACAAGGAGCACATGGGAATTCAAAGTCTCCATGAGACTAAGCTCAGGAGGAATAACACTTTTCATAAGTGTTAATGAAATCCAAGAAACAGACTCACACGAAGGACAAAGGTCAAAGCCTTTGAATAATTCTAAAATATTCTAAGTCTGAAGAAAGCATAAGTTCAGGGGGGGAAAGATCTGGACCATCCAATGAGTGTCCAGACAATGAAGAGAAAGCACAGAGGAGGAAGGATCCCATCCATCCGGTCTGAGCAGAAGATACTTGTAGCCGTCCGATCAAGGTAAAGTACACTAGCATTAAATATTTGAAGGCACACATGAGGAACAAAGTCATGAAATTCCAAAATCATTAGGACCGTCCATCGTCAAGGAGGACACATGGCGAGAGATCAACGTTTCATTGAATTGTGACTCAAAGAAGTCAATGGTTGATTCGTGAGAACTTGTGAAACATGAAATCATGACTTGATTAGAGGAGAGACCTAGACTGTCGATCTGATGCCATCGCAATTTCGGGTATCGGGAGAATGGAGGCGAGGAAACTCCCAAGTTGCAAAACATGAAATATCGATTTGATCATAGTCATTGATCAAAGGAAGGATATGAATCGATGATACAATGCCATCACAATTTCAGGTATCGGGAGGACGGAGGTATGAAGACTTCCAAAGTCATAAAATGTGAAACGTCGATTTGATCACATATGTCGATAAAAGAACGATATGGACCATTGATATAGGGTCATTGTGATTTCGAACATCAGGGGAACGGAGGTAGTAGCACTTCTAGAGTCACGGAACACAAAATCATGATGTGCCTTTCACTCAAGTGTGTGTTCACCGCCAGCGGTCACAGAGAGAGAGAGAGCTAGCATGCACTAATCCCTTGTCAGGATTTTGAGAGTCGGGAGAGTCAGGGAGACTCACACCCAAAGGCCCGACACGCGAAATCACATAAAACCTTTTGAGTTAGGTGAGTGGTCATAACCATGGTCCCAAGAGGGAAGGGGCTTAGCCCATAATCACGTGGTCATCATCAAGGTCACATCTGAGAACGGGACAAGAGAGGAAGTGGTAATGCCAACTCTGAGATTTTTGTAGAGTGTGAAAGATAAGGTTGTTGGTGTCATAGATAATGCACCACGAGTTGTGAGGACCTGGAGTTGATGCAGGATGAGACTAGTGAGGTTTTATAGAATCACCGACTCTAGAATCAAAGATCCTGATCGGTAGGTCCTGCAGCCCTTAGGAGGGAAGGTCATATGCACCAAGATGCATGTACAGATCAAGAAGAAGGATGTTCATCATGTCAAACATATTTAGAATATGAAGAGTACATAATAAAAAGAAGTATGTTGTTTTTATTTAATTGTGAAAAACATGGACATATTGAAATGGAATGCCATGGAGAAAATGAGATAGAAAAACTAATTGAAATAAAAGACAATTATGAAGGATAATTGATCAGTAATTTAGATGAACTAAGAAAAGAAAGAGAAGAAAAAAGTCAGTCAATAAAGAATTGATGAAACAAAAGGAAAGTGTTCACATTTTTTAAGAATCCCAACAGCTCATCAAGAACTTCAGAACTCAGCTAGAAGAAGCTAGAAAGATCAAAAAAATTCTTGAATATCAAAAGAACTATTTGGAATCCAACGTAGCATAACATAATGAAAAATCATAAATGAGAGAGAATATATTGATATATCATATTGAGGAAATAACTAACGATCTAAACCATCTTGAGGAAGAGTTTGGTCAAGAAGAGAAAGGACTTGAAAAATAAATAATCACATTAAAAATCCAGTTGAAAGAAGTGAAAATGATAGAAGAAGTCATGAAATTTCAGATAATGAATAAAGAAGAAGAGGTTGAGAAGATTGAAGAAGAAGTTGTCACATTGAGAAGTAAAATCATCAAGATCAAGAAGAACATTGAAGAGACCGAAACATCCACATCATTTATATATAATGAAGAGAAGCACTCTAGGTTACTAGTAAAGAAGAATGAAGAAAATAAAAATATTTATGAAGAAGTACTCAAAGGAAGGAATCATGGTCAACCAGAATCTAAGAAAACTAATAAAGATACATCTTCAAGAAGAACATCCATGTTCAACCCACAAAGAAGCTTCAATCATGATCATGATCATTCAAGGAAGAAATTCAAAATGACTACACCATAAATAAGATCATTCACTCTCAGGTATGTAAATTTCTTTTATGGTGATTGTTTTTATTGTAATAACTTTGGACATAAGGTTGAAGATTGCAGAGATTATAAAACAAATTTTCAAGAAAGAAATGTTTATGTGGCCCCTGGTAAGATTGAATGTTACAAATTCCATAACTATGGATACATAACTTGTTATTGTAGAAGCTTTATCGATACTTACATGAAAGAGAACAATGATATCAGATATAAGATATTATCGATAAGAAAACAGGAAGAATAGGTGAACAAATACCAGGTTCCATAGATTGCAACATTTGCAATAAAACAAGATGAAGACAAATATACAAAGAAAAAGGAAGATGTTAGATACAGAAAGGTTTGGAAAATAAATGAAAGAAAATGAGGAAAGGTAAATAAGGAACATGTTCAAGATATTGTACTTTCAGGTATTGTACTGAAATATGAATCCACATAAAGAAAGAAGGAAGTCCAAGTTAAGAGAGATGATGAATATACCGATAAAGATGATGATAAATATGCATCAGAGCAGGAATTGTTCTGATCCATCTGGGTTAGAGACTTCCAGGTAATATGAATAATAGATCAGGGTATTCTATGTGATAGATGAGACAGACTGAAGAACCATCCTTCAATAAGCTTGTAGAGTTTGAGTAGACAGTTCCAGAGAAGTCAGTTAGGAGAAGTACAATATGATAGATTAATTAGTTGTAGTAGTGAATAATTCATGATAGTACATTGACATTTGAGTCAAAATTATGGATAGTTGTGTAACAAATTCTTGGAAGGTATGGAAAGAGATGGATTTGTAAGAACAATTAGTATGTTTGGAAAGATATATGATAGTGGATGAGATCATGGATTCTGTAACATCCCGCTCTGGCGCACTGACAAAACTTATTCTTTGAGGACACTTGCTCGCAAGTGATCTGGATTTTTATGATGATGAACCACTTAACCGTGATGATGATGCGTCAT